>VZTA01023369.1:101787-149051 GCA_013398855.1 Mohoua ochrocephala | reverse complement strand
ATTAAGGGAAAAATGATTATTAACATCCTCATTTTGCTTCCTCATGTGAATTATTTGCATTCAAAAATGTGCACGGCATTAGTTTCAGGGTAAATGCAAATATGACAGCGGGATTTCTCACCAAGCTCCTTTTTATTATTAGCTCTTTTTATGCCCTCCATTTACTATTCCCTCATCATTTTTCACAATGTATTAAAATGTTACATTTCCTAAAATAATAATATTTTCCTTCATTTGGTAATTGTCTCAGTCCAGTCTACAAAAGTCTCCATCACGGTGCCTACAGTCTATAATTTGGAATAGTTTATAATAATTGTTCATCACTGCTTAGGGGAGCCTTGGGCATTAGCTATCACAGTTACAGAATCCCTACTCTCCCACTGAGTACGTGATTATTTTAGGTGAAGTTCATGTTTCAGGGGGATAGGGCAGGGGCACGGCAAAGCTTATATTGTGGCTGTCCCTGATAGACTCTCAGCTGGTGGTCTGAAGATAAATTGAGATGTTTTTCATTTTTTTAAGCTTCATCCATCCCATGTCTGCCAGAAATGAGGCCAGCTCTAAAACGTATTTTGAGCTTATTTTAAATACAACACCAAAAGAAAACAAATAAACTATTACTCTGACTCATCTTCCTGACATTTTAAGAGAAATGATCCTGGATGCTGAAGATTACTCAAAACATAGTGCGTTCAGTTAGAACAAAATCAAGTTACCAGTGGCATACTCTCTGCCAGGGCTGTATTTGATAAACTGGTTACAATTACTTCTTTTTTCCCTGGTCATATTAAAGAAATGAAAATAGATCTGACTAATAAAAGCAAACTAATAAAATCATTTGATCATCCTGATTCACCGCACTTCATCGTGCCAAGCTTCCCTGTTGACTCTCAAATTGTTATTGTCAAATTCTCAAGCATTTATTACACTCAGGATGACTTACGTGTCCCTTTTTTCTGTCACTGTGCTGATGTCCATCATCGCACCACCACCACCATTTAATTGCAGCAAAGCAGGGTAGAGACCACTCTGATACCACCCAGTGAATATGAAATAATGTTGCTTCAGAGTAACAAATTCTGCAATAAAATCATCTACCGTGATCTGTATTGACATGAGCACAGATAGCACCAAATTCAGAGATGTATCTAAATACATTTTAAAAGAGTTCATGGTTGATATAATTTTTAATTTTCTTCCAGAGGAGGCCCTGAGATTTGCCATAATATCACTTACCACTGTATCATTGAAACGTTGCTGAGTTTGACCTACGATGTTGAAAATTACTGAGAGGAGTAGAACCCATAAAGCAGTTACTGGCAGGATGTATGCTAAAAGCAGATCACATCCTATTTATATCTTTCCTATGCCTTATTCCATCTCACTTACACAAAGGTACGTGCTCATTTCGTACTCATGAGTGTCAGTGTGAGCTATCTATGTAATTGCGAGTTCAAGTAGCGTAACTTACCGCCTTGGAATTCGTTCCTTTTCTTAAAGTGGTTTCTGAGTTATAGTAGGTTAGTTTTCTGCAATGTTCTGTGCGAGAGAGTTACCTTGAAGATCATAATGAAATGCACCACAAATACCTAGAAGTAAAGAAAAAAGCAGAATCCACATCATCCACATCATTTGGTTGTGACCCAATTAGCCAAATTAAAACCAGCATAAATCAGCTCCAAAAATTGTTCTACCCATGTGAAATCAAGACGGACGTGAATCGTGGGGGAGGAATATGGAGGATGGGTGTGGCAGTGAATTCAAGAGACTGCAGGATAAAATCCTTGCTCATCAATCTCTTAACAAGGCTGCTAAGTGTTACTACAGGCATTTCTAGCATTTGTAACAGCCAATAGTAAATGTCACATCAACGTAATCTTTTGAACCTAAAAAATTCTAACAAGTGTGCTTATATGCTCCTTTTCATCTTATCTATTTTCCCATTCTGATATGAGGATATGCAGCAATTATCATTATTATACCTTTTTAAAGACATATTTGGCTCAGCTACATTTCTCTCATTCTTTAGCCATAGATAATTAAATCAGTAACTTATTCCCTCTTCTTTTCAGAGGTCCTTCAGAGCACTAAGCCTTTCATTTGGGCAAGTAGTACAGCTTATTAAAATAAATTCATTTTAATGCCATCTAATTCTGCAATGATCAGTTAATTATGGACTCCTGTTTGGTTCCTAGTCCAAGATGAAGAAATAAAATCATCACCTGAAAATCATGATTTAAACCATAGTGTAGTACTGAGACACCCCTTGAGTATCTCATTATTTCAGGAATAGTAAGGACAGGAGCACAGGTTGCAGTGCAAGGCTGTATTGGCTGCTTATTAATTTTTGCCAGTCAGCTCTGCTTCCACTTCCTTCACCACATGGAGATGTTCTGAACAATGGGCAATAAGATAACACCTACAGTACAGAAAGGTCACAAACACAAAGCCTGAACTGCGGTCAAAACGAGTAAGATGATGCCATTCTCAAGTACCTGTTGAAGGACCAGTTAGCATTTGCCATAGAAACATTGTTTGGAGGGAATACCACAGACTTGATATTTTCTTTTAAAGGTAAAACCCAGAGAAATCAAGCTGTCCTTCCAAAATGCTTTCAGAGTTTTCTTACTTGGAGAGTGGTGGCTTTCCATCCTGGAACTTGATCTTTCTGTTATATGCAACTATTCTCCCTACTGCAGACAGCAAAGAATTGTTTCAGAGTTATATTTCAGAAGGGGCTACATGTCAGAATGGTTACTCCAAGGAATTACAGTCTGTCCTGTGTTTCTGTTCCACGAAGCTGAAAGCCTCACATTTTTGTTAGGGAATCAAGAAAACTTTTACGCCGACTGTGCCAATAGCTGTATTGTAAACCGCTCTTCCTTTTCCTCTCAGCATTTGCATTTAGCCGTTCCAAAGTCTGTCAGAATGGGGCAATAATCTCTGCTTTGACCTGTGGTACATCTGGATCACAAAGTGAGCCACAACCACCCTGTCTTAGGTGAAAGAAGGCAGGATTCACTGAGGGCAGGGTCTGCCATAAGGACAAGATAAAGACTGCAGTTGACAGAACACTTATATCACATACAGGCTGTTATTCTTTAGATCTAGGAGACCAAACCTGACCTACACATCTATTGGCTTCCAGCTACATAAATATGTTTTTCCCCGGACCAAATTTATAGAAGGATGAAATCTTGCGCAGCTCCTTGCATAGGCAGAAGTAGCAACATGAACACTGACTCAGCTCTGCTGAGGTCATAGTCTTTCCAGAGCCAGCAGAAAGGACTGGCCATTAATTTTCTCCAGTATGATTTCACTTTTCTCATTACGCGCAAAAGCGTTGTGCCAGACTAGTAGGCTGTGGCTGCAGGCTGGGGAGAATGCATTTCAGTGAGACAGAGCTCATAAAAAAGTGCAACAAACTTCAGCGTGAAGGTTATCCTTGTTGCTAATGACACACCAAAATGAAATCTCAGCCCAGACAATAAGGATGCTGACAGCGCTATGCTAGCTGCAACAGGGCCTCCTACAAACTCCACTGCGAGGCAAAGCCACCAATGCCCAATACACTTACGTTGTAATTTAACCACAGCTGGTAACAAACTCCCAGAGAGCTGCTGGCTCGCTCCACATCCCCTGCCCTGGTGGGATGGGGAGGAGATTCTTGGGGAGAGATAAAAACAGTTTAATAGTTTAAATATAGTAATAGTAATAATAGCAATAAACAAACAATAATAAAAGCAACCACAATAATAATAATGAAAAGGAGAGAGAGAGGAATGATATCCAAGAGAAACAATGATGCACAATACAATCGCTCACCACCCAGTAACCCACTTCTCTCCCAGCTGGGGGCTTCTGGCCAAAGCCTTCCAGTTTATACTCTGAGCATGACATTTTATAGAATGGAATATCCCTTTGGCCAGTTTGGGTCAGCTGTCCAGGCTTGCTCCCCCACAGTTTTCTTGTGTACCTGGTCACTAGCAGAGCATGGGAAAATGCAAAACCCTTGATTTAGAATAAACATGCCTTAGTGACAACTAAAATATGAGTGCATTATCAGCCTTGTTCTCATACTAAATCAAAAACACATCACTGCACCAGGTACTAAGAAGTAAATTAACTCCATTGCAGCCAAAATCAGGACTACTTAGAGGCCCTAGCAATGCAAACAGACATTTCAGAAAAAAAACCCAAACAAAAATAACCCAACAATTACTTCAATTTATTCAGGTATTTTTATTTACTTATTTCACTATTTGTTTTTCTCATTTAAAAAAATTTTAAAAAATCAAGTTGTTCCAATGCCTTTCTAGGACATGGAGAATGATCCCCATTCACACAGCAATAAGCTGCTTCAAAATATTTTCTAGGGAAGAATATCTCCTTCATCCACTATGAGATTATCTGTATTCAATTTCACTTGATTTTGTCTCACTTTTATCATGTATGCCAACTTCACCTGCCAGAGAAGTTGAAATGTCTATCAGAATATGGCAATAAATATGGGAACAATAGGTCTGGATCTTTTATTAGTAGTCTTTAGTGAAGATACACTCTCACACATCTGCAGGCTGAGAAGAAAATGATAACTCTTATAAGATACACATTTTTCAATTCAATAAGATATGATTGGCATAGCATGATTTAAAAGAGATATTGAAGCAGGTATCTCCTGATAGGCATCCATCTGTGCCTCAGTTAAGCACAGCTTATCCAGGACAGAGAGATGAAGGTCAGGATGTTGATCCATTTGAGCCCATTCTTTTAGGAAAAGGTTTATTGATGAGACAAAGTCCTTCATTTTATGGAAGGGTGGGGGAGCATTTCATGTCAGAATGGAAAAAAGGGAGAGGAAGTCAGTGAAATACAGAGCTGAAATTACATCTCTGGAAAAGGAATGAGGAAGCACTTTTTCCACGAGTACTTAATAATAAAAGCATACAATAAAAGTAAAACCAAACACATTCAAAATACCGAACCAGAAAACACTACTTAAATACTAACCATTTACAAATTGGCATTTTTCTTCTTAATTTTAAGGCTGTGAGGCATTCTAGGAAATAAGAATCTATATGGATCAGTGCAGGTGTTTTTGGAGAGGAGAGCTATAAGGCAAGTTACATACTGTGTGGAACTCTGCTCAGCTGAACCAAATTTATCAGGCTATTATTGCCTGTAAGCCAAAAATATGAAGAAAAAATAACAAGCTACAGTCCATTTTTGTTTGCATAGATGAAATTAACAATTTTCACAGTTTCTGCACCTTCTTGGGCAAATTGAACCCTGAAGCTTTGTCTTGACAGTCTCTTTCAAAAAAGCATTTATTTCGGTTTTCATATTAATGCCTTTATCAGATGAAACTTTTACTTAGTCATATTTATATTAATTTGAGTAGTCAGCTTAGTGACTCAGCTTTCTAGGGGGCTATCACCTGCTCTCTTTCCTTTAAAAAAATGGGAGCAATTATTTGTGCTTACGAGAACAATGGAGATAGCAACGCACTAAAGACAAAAAATATATTAAATTATCCGCAGGAAAATTACAGAGAAGCTACAACTGAAGTGTTCCCGCTACCCACCCATTTACTGACCTGCATATCAAATTACTTACTTGAGTGAATGACACAGCACAAAGATAATCTGAAAGACCCACCTGGCTATCAACCCACAGCAAATGTCAGCTGAGCTCATTTGTTGATGAATTCTGTTCATAGTGATCATTTGCTAAAACCCTCTGTGCAATAGAGACATAGCAAGCACAGAGATGAATTCAGTGACAGCATCTATTTTTATCAAGACACAGATTTGTTTGAGTCCTTGTAGCATGATCCCTTAATTTGAGATTAAGAAGTGTCCACTGGAAAAAATATAGTTTAAAATGCACAAAAATTCTACAATCCTAACTGGAAAAGATGGTGTCAGGGACAGGGGATTTTTTCCCAGTTTTTACATAAACCTGTTGAAGCCAGAATTTAATAATGTACATTGGCTAGTGTGCAAACGTTATTTGACATTAAAACAAATCTAGATTTCTAGTACAATGGGATGGTAGAAAATACAGACACACTATATCTTAGTTTTCAAAACCGTGGCTTGACTGACAGAAGTGAAAGCACTACACATTAAGGGGCGAATAAGGCGACCGACTTGAACGAGAATTCCTGATCTTTTCAACGCTGTTATCCTGCTGCTGCCAAGGCACCTTTCTCTATTAGTTATGCTATTTGTATGTGGATGAATTCATCCAGCAAACATCTTTTGCACTTAGTGAAAATGAGATGTAAGAACCATTATAATGTAGATGGAAGGGTACTTTTTGGAAAAGACAACAAATTCAGCAGAACAGTTGTTCTAGCACTTATTAAAAAATTTCAAAATGGTAATTCTTCTGGTGTCCTTAATTACTGAACCGCACTTCTTGTATCCTGACAGATAGACCTGTTTAAAATTCTTGAAGGGGCTGAAGAGAAATGACGGATCCAGCCCACAGCACCTTCCACCACATCTCTGACAACAGTCAGCTCAAGGCACTCTGACCTCGCAGTTGATTATCTGTGCATTGACAATGCTGTCTACAAAAAATGCCAGAAAATTAGCACTTCTGAATGCCTGTTTTGCATTCTTCAAGTACATTATTAGAATTCTTTTGTCAAGAGAAGCATGCTACATCATTGTATTCATAATAAATGCTCTTTGATTTGTATGACTTTGTGTTTGTAATAGACCCAAACAAAGATCTCATTTGTTCTGCTGGCAAAAGCTAATCTGTACAAGGATTTTTTATTATTTTCTGCAGAAACTGCCTTTCTGAGCCTAGAGATTGGGTTAGCTAAAAGCTTCACATTCATTATCTTTAAGGTACCATGTTAATGAAAGGATTTTCATCATTGACATTGCTTTGTGAATTATTATTACACAAACCCCTGCTGTTGAGTAAGACAAAATTAACCCAGTGTAAGGGGCATTAAAAAAATCACAGCTAATTAGTAAGCTAACAGGAACAAAGAGAATGTATAACGAAGATGTTGAGAGGAAGACATGTAAAATCTGTAGCATCCATTCCAACATTGATCTTTCTGTGTGGAAATCTTTTTTCTGTCTGATTTGTTCCATTAGTCTTGAGCATTTTTGTGTTTTGTAATTAGTTTTCTAAGCCACAATGTCTCACTTCTCTCAAACTGTGGAAATCCAAAGGCTCATAATAGAAAATGCAAGATATTTAAAAATGCTTTTAAATTATTTCCCTAGCGATCTATATCAGAAACATAAAGTAATTCTCTGGATTATTCTGGGAAATTATTTCCTTATTCTCCGCTGTTCTCCATGAATTGCCGAATACTTTAACTAATCTAGCCAGGTTCCATTGGAATAAGCCCTTCATTTTAATGGATTGATACTATTGTCCAGGTTGTAATTCCATATGGAGCAGATAAATGAAGCTATAGGTTTAAATCACTGCATGGCTTCCCTTCCACACTCCTAGTCATGCTGGTTTCCAATGGGCATCACATCATTGTGCTGATGTAAGAGCCAAGGATGAGACAATCAAATCACAGAGAAGTATTCATGCTGGGTGCCATTTGCTTATAATTGCTCTTTGTAAGTTATAGTTTCAGATAAAGCTCCCAAAATGGAATGAAGAGAAAATAATAATTAAGTCTGTTTCTCTTTTTGAGCCTGACAAAGGCTTTAAAATTTTTTTTTAACGTGTTTGCCCTTCTGTTCACTATTCCACACATCCCCCCCTTCTCTCTTTTGTTCATCAGCCTTTTCAGCCTGATAATTAAGACTCAAAATATTTGCTGCAGTTGTTTTTTTTTTCTGAGACATCAATTGGTTTGTGTTGTAAATGTGGAACAACAATCATCTAGTTCTCTTGTGTGCCAGTAATTTAGTATTTCAATAATCTCCAATTGTTGGAAAGTTTAAAACAAATCAGCATTTCTAGCAATTTCCTTTTCTTTGTGGGGAAAAAAAATATGTGAACATAACGTTTACAGCGTATACTCTTCTATTTTCCTTTTTTCACTCCTTTTTTATTTTGTGATCTTTATGAGGGAATTAAAACACAGGGCAATTGCTTAGCATAAAACAGAAGACTCACTTCCATAAAAACATGACATTCTTGCACAGGGGCAGTTTTTATAACCTGTATCATTGCTTCAGCTCTGCTAGTGCTGAATTATTCCATTAACTCTTTCTCAAAATTCAAGTAAAATAAAAGGAAGGTAGCTTCTAATATATTATGCAAGGGGCAGTACATTTTTGTACGTAGAATTTTCCGTGGAAGGTTATTACAATGTTTCAAAAATATTGGCTAACCATGCCAAAAAACTGTACGTCAAAATTGTGTTAGGTCTGTGACATACACAATGGATCCAGGAAGGGAAATGATAAAACTGGGAACTAGATGCTAAGCACCTCAGAACACATTTTAGAATTATGAAATTTATTTTATTTCCATAATCCCTGGGCAATGTTCCTCTCTCCAGATTATCAAATATTTAGGGAAATGCCTGAGTCACTGTTTTGGGGAGATCTGTGGGTATTAATCAGGCCAATTGTCTAAAATGGATTAAGATATCCCGTTTATACAGAACTGAAACTGTTTTCCATGACTGGCCTAGAGTCAGGTAAATCAGTGATAACTCTCAGAACAGAAGCAACCCCACAGTCCTTGCTGCCAGTGTATTTTTTTTTTCATTCAACTTTGATACCCCAGGAACAAAACACAGTTTTTCCTACATTACAAGTTTTCCTGTAACACAACTTTCAGAGCACAGAAAATCAACACAGAGATTGTTCTTAAAATTACGTCAAAATCCACAAATGATAGCTGAAAAACTAGGAAGGACTTTCAAGTTGCAGACAAGAGAGAGACTGTAGACCTCTCTGGCTCCTCTAGAAATTGGAAGAAATTCATTAGTCCAGTTGAGAAAGGACTGGACAGAAGTCACAGGAGACAGAATTCGGTCTCCCATGCTGTGGCCCTTCCCCGTGTGCAGCAGCCGGCTCCCTGGTCCTGCAAATGAGGAACCTTCTGGGGAGTGCAAGATAACAAAGCCACTCAGTAACATAAGCTTTCCCTCCAGTCAGTATTCCTCTAATGCCATCCACTCTCTGGAGAGATTACAGCCTCTCTCTTTACAAAATAGTATTATACAGATGTGGACAAAACTCCTTGGATAATCACAAATAATTCACAAGCTTCTTTCACAATTTTAGACAATTCTGGCAAAGACTTCCTGTGCCTTTTTCCTAGCCACCAAAGTGGTTCCTTTTCCCTCCTGATACTAAATCAGCTGGCTTAATGCTGACCTGCTGCAAATTTTGCAATGTGGAAAACTACCAAGACCTTCAGCTGTAATAACCCCTACTTACAGTGCATCTTTATGCTGCATTTGAATAAGCACAAACTGATAATAAAGAAATTCATGAAAAGAAAGGAGCTGAATTAATTTTTTCAGATGTCCACAGCAAATCTCTGTTGTCTATTGAATGTCATGTTTTACTTATGGTAGATGCTATGTATTTATGAAAATTAGATACAAGTCTATCTGTCTATATGCATATGGCTTCACATATAAGTGTGGATGTGCATTTGTCTGTAAGAATTGCAAAGGAAAACTGATTAGCAAAATAAGACTATCAACTCGGGTCCATTTGTGCTTTTCAGTTTCATATGCTACATGAGTATTTACTCAGATTTCATACTGATGTCTGTGGAAACTGTATGCAATTAATGCATGATATAAAGTAGAAATTTTTCACTTATAGCAGAGAGATTTCTTTTTTTCTCAATAAATATTATTCAAGCTAGCCATTAAAATCTGAAAATATAGAGAGCAAGACAATACCCTATTTAAACAACGATTTCATATTGTTCTAAATGTTTCTAGCTCCGTTTCTTCACAGAACCTATGTACATGCTTCTATACTAGCATGCATTTAAGTTTGTTGTTGAGTAGAGTTGAAATTCAACTCCTATCTTTTATTTTTTTAAGATACGTTCTTACTATTTTAATGTTAAAAACAAAAAAAGAATTTCACACCACTTCTTTATGTCTTATACAAATGATTTACAAAAGTTTTTGAATTTTCATCTTTGCTCTGCTTCTCTACAAAGCAGTTATCAGACCCCATTGTGAACACTTTGGAAAAACACAGCCTGGCTAGCAAATTAGTAGTATTTGGTGCTAATATTACTAATTCAACATTTGAAAAGGCTGCTCACTGGGGAAAAATGACATGTTCTCTAAGTCACAGGAGAAACTAGGGAGATAGTTAATGGGTGTTGGCTGTGCTGCACATATTGTGCACGACACTGTTCACATTGCAGCTGACTGACTGCCAGTAGACATGGAAGCAATTGTCAACAAGATTTATTGTTAGTTTCACTTTATACAGTTGGAGACAAAAGGCTGAAAGAGTTTTGTGAAGTTCAGTCCTGACTTCTCCTGAACAATAGCAACACACAGCGATTAATATTAATGCTCTTACTGGAATAATTTTGCAGCTTTGGAGGTCTTAAAAGTCATTTTCTTGGAAGAGCTAAATCCTCACTATCCTCAGTAATTTTTTTTTTCTTTTTCTGAGAGCAAAACCTGACTCTGACTTCAGTTCTAGCTCACAAAATGGCAATTTTTTGGTTTACAACTGGTTTTGGAAACCTCAGACTTTCTTAACAAAACAAGTAGGGCACACAAAGTAATTAAACAGTAACCACGGAGGAGGAGCGGATGTTTCTTACTCAAAATTACAGGTTGTAAGGAGTGAGGGAAGGGGTTCTGGGGAGGGGGTCTGGAGAGGGGGCAGTGGGTCCTCTTTGCACACTTAAGAGTTTAGCTCACCAGTTTGAAAGACCACAACAAACTTCTTATATAAATGTATGAATTCCAGAGGCATGAATTTCAATGAATGCTTTTTTCAGTTTCTGTTCCTGCGGTTTATGCTTCTAGAGAATGTTTTTAACCTAACTTCACTAAGGCAAAATGGTATGATTTACATATATTTTATATCCATATAGAGTCTAACTTTAGAAGGATAGATTTATTTACCAAATGCTACAGAATTTAAGCAGAAATCAAGACTCAATATCTCAGAGATTTTTGTGTCTAGC
This sequence comes from Mohoua ochrocephala, assembly GCA_013398855.1. Taxonomy (NCBI): domain Eukaryota; kingdom Metazoa; phylum Chordata; class Aves; order Passeriformes; family Acanthizidae; genus Mohoua; species Mohoua ochrocephala. The sequence continues at coordinate 137,927 of VZTA01023369.1, read as the reverse complement.
CAGATAGAGCAAAGGGTTTGTGTACTTTGAATGATAAAAGTAGGCTCTTAGGATTGTCTTGCTTGAATCTCTAGTGTGTTTATTTCTTTGTTTCAGATAGAAATCAACTGAGGTGTATTCAATTACATTTTTTTGCTGTAGAAGACGTCTCTAGCTCTGGAGTCTTCTTAACTAATAGCTTGAGACTATGACACACGAGAAAGACTGACAAGAAATAACCACCTGATTGCAGAAATTTTTGTTTGAAACAAAGACACTCTAACGTGGAGGGGAGAGCGTGGCTACAATTAGAGGACTTACCCCATGCTACTGGATGCTGTTGCACTCTGTATCAGGATCTTGGAAAGCAAACAGGAGAGGTATTCAGGCAGATGCAAACACATGTCAGCCAAACAGCTAAAAAAAGTCTCTGTGTTCATTTTTTTCTCCACCAAAGCGGGTACAGCTTATTGTAAACCCATAAAATACAAAAATTATCTCTTGTCATCCAATTTCAGGTGGCATTTCCCAGCACTGTTGCAGAGAATTATCTTGGTAGTGAAGGACATCTGGATAACGGACAGCACAAGAGCATCAGAATATGTAGAAAATAGGACGGTAAAAATTTATGGCAATTCTGGGTCGGAATGACTCTATAACGTCCTAACAAGTATTAGAAAAACTGACATTTCAGATAAGCAACCAGCTTATCTAAACATTATTTACAGGGCAATCACTTTTTTTTTGCAGGAAGAGAGCTGAAATTGTAATGCCAATTTAAAAAAACAATAAACTTCACTACCAAGAAGAAAATCAAAACAGTTTGAAACAGTCTTCTGATGATTAGGCAAACACTATTACAAGGTACAAAATGGGAAAGAGTTTGTACAGATCCTTGTAAAAGGAATAGCTTTGGTGTTGAGTGTTCCTGACACCTAGATTCGATATTGCATTGGGTTTGCATGGTCTCGTTTTGATAGAGGGGAGGAAAAGCATTTTACATCTCTCTCTCTCTCTCTATTTTAGGATTTTTCCTGTTTTCCAAAATATCTACCATTTCTTATTATTCTTCATAAACTTCTATACACGAATTTAGAAAAAAAACATATGATAATAGTGTATTTGAAAATAATATTACAAATATCATCTATGTTTGGTAAATACAGCTGCTCTTTTCACATAGGCTGAGAGTTCTAAGACTTGACCACGTGTGCATGCACACATAGAGGAACTGCCTCTCCAACTCTGCCTACACTAGCTAGCCACAGGGTCACTAACAAACAGTACACCCACAGGGAAATTTAGTCCCTTATAGCCAACTAGTTCCCACAATTAGCAGAAATGTAAATAATGGGAGGTGCTGAGAAATCATTGATGACCGTTGTGTATCTGCCTGAGCCAGAATAAGAGCACTCACAGAGCTGTGAGAGAATCAAAAGGTATTACAAGGATAAAGCAGAGTATTAGCAAGGGTAATTTCTGAGGAAATGAGGCCAGAGGATGAGGTACATGCTGCACTGCATAGTGTCCAAGAGACACCCCCTCTGAACCCTTCATTCCAGCAGTTCTGTGTTATGCACATAAAATAAATGAAAACTGGCTACAGAAAGATAGGCTAAGTGGAGTAGTTCAAACTTAGTGATTTTGGGGGGCAGAAATTTCTTTCAATTCCTTTCTTCTGCTGAGAATCAAGTCCCAACTTTACCAGATTTGTCTGAACAGTCCTGCAGACTGACAGCAGGACTGAAGTGATACCTTTTTTGGTCGTCTCCCTGGGTAAGGACACAGGGTACTACTTCAGTCATAAGCAAAGCTTTCCCTGCCAATTCTGTCTTCTTTCAGGGCTTACATCACTTGTACCCCCAATATTTAGGTGTTCTTGTTTAAACGGGAAAAAGGTTAATTTTGAAAGAAAAGACCTGAGGAGTCAAATCCTATCTCCTTAAACATTACTGTGAGCTAAGGGGTAGAAATATAACAGTCTGAAAAATAAGTTAATTTGTTGGACCATGAATCATTAAAGATAATTTGTATGAGTAAAGATACAATTGGCCAATTTACAAAGAGGTCTGGTAAGGCAACAAATGATTTAGGAGAGAAAAATTACTAGGTGGTTATACAACAAAAATATTTACCACGGCTGTTTTCAGAGACAGCATTACAGCTCTGTCTCATCATGCCTACTTGATAAGAGCAGTAACGGAAGAGCTATTTTAATTACAAAGAATCAGTGTAGCACATACCACTATTTGGCAGTTGGATGGAATTAATGCTGAGTAACGCAGAAAGTTTCCAGAGATAACATCTTCATTAGTGAGACTATGATGTCCTACACTGACTTGCTTGTAAGTCCACCAGGCTGAAAAACAAATACTATAGATTAACCCTTCAAACATCATGAACAATTTTGCTGCATGTTTCCTGAAGAGAAAGAAGAATTATAAAATAATCTAGTGACTGACGCAGACAGTCGTGTGGTGCCCTGTTTCCATTTCTCGCACACGCGTCTGAGGCACTCATCCGTTTGACATCAGCCCCTTACCCACTGCTCACCTTCCCTTTTTATGTGTCAGTAAAAGCCTAGTACAGATAAATTAAGGTAGTTCAGAGCGTATCCCTGGGTTTCATCATCTCCTCAGTTACCAGCCATAGGACAGAGTACAATTTCACAGATGCTAGGAGAGGAGATATTATAGCAAAGCAGTAGTGCCACTACAGATAAGGTTAAGATGGCACTTCCATTATAAACACCTCTTGGCAGTGGCTTATAACTTCAGGCTAAAAATTTCTCTCTGCCTGAATCTGGGCATATTTGGGCTCAGCTTGGTAATGGTTTTCCGTGTCTCTTCATACCATTTTGATTACGTGTTTGAGAATGCAAACAAATATATGTCTCTGGTTGTTTCAAATGGCAAAGAAATGTGTTTCATGAAAAAGCCTGGAGGACAGGATGTTCCTCTCATGCTAACAGCCATTTTATTGTCCATTATTTTCCCCCAAAAGATAATTTTTAAAGTGACAAAACTTACACCATTTTTTTCCAGAAAGCATTCGGGGCAGCTAAGGGACGTAGTCCCTGCCAGTTGGCTCTGAAGGACGTGCAGCGTCCCTCTGAGTCACAGGAGCTCCCAGCGCTCACCGGTGCCATGCACTCCAAGCCAGTCTTTGCTTAGGGCTTGGATAAAAGCCTCCTTTGGCAGAACAGCATTTTTAGGAGTTCAACATATTATCAAAAACTTCCATAGTTTGGAATGAGGAAAAAACAAGCGCCATTGTATAGCACACAAATCTCATTGTTTTAATGAGGCATTTATTCTAATTGTCTAATTTATTTTGAATTATACCTCATTATTAAAATCCTGCAATTTTTGTTCTGATCTTTAATGAAGGATGTAATGAAATCCCTAAATACAGTAATGTCTTTTTTTTTTTTCCTGCGGCCTTTTCCTCCTATAAAGTTTAAAGTTTTTACCAAGGATTATAATTTTTCATCAGTCATCCAAAGCAATAAAGTACAAAGTCTTGCTTGCATGTCTGTCTATCTGCCTGGCTCCATTCATAGTAGTATCTACTTCAACAGGTATTTAAAATAATAAATTACTGTAATAAACCTGTTGAATGAGACAAATTTTGTGTTACTTTTCCTTTATATCTCTCAGGTACCAAGATATATGCTGAATTATTCTATCACAAGCAATGCATAACCACAGAAGCTTAGTTTTAATGAGCTGAGAGGAAGCTATACCTATCAAAGCATATTTTTAAAGAGTCAGACTCACAGTAGGCAGAGTACAAAAAGACAAAGAAATGAGAACAGGAAGAGGAGAGAAAAAAACAACACTTGGAGAGGGAATATAAAAATGATTGGACTTCAGTTATTCTTGATATTTTTCAAAATTTATTTCTAATTTCCCTTATCAATTTAATTTTTTTCCCAGCATAGCCTACGCACACTGTAATTCCTTCGTAGTTCTGAAACGTGTGTGGCATGTACATCCTTCAGGGTACTGGGCTGCAGTGGGCCTGCTATGCACATTCCTGGGCACAGACACATGATGGCTTTAGGTGAAGTAAATCTCCTTAAAGGCTGTGGGGCACCATCCTCGTATTTATTTTAGACAGGAGACATTCAGGTGTGGCAGATACAGACAGCAGTGTGATGCACGTGGAAGGAGATAACATGCTTCTTACTCTGGCCATGTGGAAAACTGGAAAGAGACTAAAGGCAAAACCAAGTAAAAATGGATCTGTTGTTCTTTTTTGAAAAAGAGGCCAGAAAGAGGACAAGATAAAATTTATAACAATAATGTCAGAGCAAGAAATAGAGGAAATTTTTAGATGGAACATACCCCCCAGGAAGCCACCCACTGAAACAGGCAAGCAATGATTTGGGTGTCCGCGTCCCTGCTACCCTGCGAGTCCATGAGGAATGACAGCAGCACCTGGAGAGCCCCACGGTGGCTCTGCCCCGCTCTCCCGGACTCCGGCAGGCACCACGGCAGCACGGGCTCAGCAGGAGCTGATTTACTCAGCTCCTCAGCAAAGTAAATTGGCTGTGCTGAGCTCGGGGCCGCCTCGCTTAGACTGTTACCAGTGTTTGAATTTACATCCGGCTCAGGTTTCTCCGCATTACACTGCAGGCACTTTTGCTGGGTAAACCTACAAAAAGACTGTAGAAAGACAGTTTTTAGATAAATTGTACACCACCGATGAGACTCCTTCTAAAAATATTATTGTGTTAATAATATAGTGCAGGAAGGCTCCTCCCAAAGTACTGGGTATATGGACAGTGGGAACATCCACAATTACGTTACAGAGAATGAAATAATTGTAAAGGCTATAAGGGAGAGATGCTATTATGCTTCAGGGCATAAACCTCAATCTAAAGTTCCCTATAAACTGTTGGTACAGGTAAGGTTAATATCCTGTATGGTATATTTTACATTCCTTAATTGGATATCCTGATTAAAAGTACCCTTCCTGTGCTTGTTGTAGAAGAATATTTTCAGTATATATTAGCCGTCATTATAAGCACTATTTAAAATCCCGAGTCAAATCTGGTGAAGAATTACTTTTTAAGTCAGTATGTATATACTAGCAAAATAAAAAAAACTCCATTCAAACAATGCAAACCCAAATCCCCAAACTTAGGAATGTTTAGCATTTAGTTTCAAATTCCAACTCACAAATGTGGGCATCTATCTCAAATGTTACTTTACTAGTGAATAGATTTATCTGTCGTGGTTGTGTCAGATGACTGCATGGCTACAAAAATATTCCTTGAAGAGATGGATGCTATTTCTTTGTAAGAAGGATTGGTCATGGTTCAGCAAGACCGTTAAAATAATTTCAATTTAGGCATGGGCTGGTGATAATTGCTAGTGATTGAATGCCAATGAGTGAGAGAGAGCAAAAACCCCATATAATGACAGATGATGGTACAGGAAAGTGCTGGTTACACTGACACCGTATCACTTCATCAGACATTATAAATTAAAGGTAAATTAAATTAGGTTAAATATATGGTTATTTAACAACACTCAAGCAAATATTTCTTTGCTGGATAGCAAATAAGGCTTGTATTTAACCAAAGATTAGTGCATTCCAATTCTAATACCAATGCCGTTTGTTTTTATAGGACGATCTAAACAGCACTTTATGTTGACATTTCTATTGCGTATTTAATGAAAGCATATCAAATATGCATGGCAAATAAATACTGTGTTCCACGTAAACCTTTCCTGCAAACCCTCTATCTTTTATTTGTTGAAATATATTTGTTCTAATAAAAATGCATATCACTACAGTGTAACTAAATCTTATTTTCATTTTTTTTCCAGACAGGAAACACAAATCTAGATCATTATAAGTACGGCTGTACCGCTATTTTAAAACACAGTCCTGAGCTGTACCTCTGCCTCCCTCTAAAGAGTCAGTCTGCTGAGAAAGTACCCTTGTGACAGAACAGATTAAGACTATCTGAAACTCTTTAATCTACTGTCCACGTAGAACAACGCTGCTGCACCGCACACGATGCAACCAACAGAAATCAGACCTGGCAGCACATCCTAACTACATTCTTCAGCCTGCACAGCTGAACTGTTCTCTGTGCCCAGCTAGAGCAGAGGGATGCCTCGTTTCATAGTGTCTGGTTAGTTCTAGGTATGGGGGGTGTATTTCCAATACAGCGTTCAATTTGTCTGTTTAAACATATACTGTGAATTATACTAGCAAATGAACATAATAAGATATATGTCCATTGTATATGTCTTCTGGATACTTGGAAATAAGTCTAAGGATATGAGAATTATTGCAATTTTCATTTTAAATTATGTAATTTAATCTATCAGTTGCTTATTAGGGTGCCCTACTTGAACACAGAGCAGGAAACTCCTTTTTATGTGCAAATATATGAACATAAAGGCATTCATTATTAACTTTTTAACTTTTTTTAATTCACAAAGGCTTTTCAAATAATATTGCAAAGTTTTTTTTAAAGACAACACAAACATTGTATTTGTTTGTTACCTTCAAGTGTAGAAACAAACCCCAGACTTCTTAGCTCAACAGATTCTGAAACGAATGTTTATTTCTGCACACCTTCAGGTTCTGTTATTTTATAAAGGAGCTTTAATGCTAGTCCGCCTAGTAATCCACTTTGGGATGTCTTTATATACCACTGACAGTAATATGGCTCATTTTGGGTGATTAACTTAACCCCCAGTATTGTGAGTGCCTTGCTACATTAGCATATCTTTCAAGGAATAGTTGCAATGTGAGAAAATTGCCTGTAGGATTATTTGCGACTAGGAACCTGTGAAATGTAAAATAAAATTGAAGACTATAAAGTAAAACATCAAAGATACCTAAAATATTAATAGCCAGTACTCCAAAAAGTAATTTAGAAGAATTGCATGAGGGAGCGAAAATTACTAATTTAAAACCAGATAGCTTTGGCAAAACAAAGTCAGAAGTTTACAACAAACAATAGATAATACAAATTCACTGTATACCCAATATGGAAAGAATGCAAGAGGCATTAGCAACTCTAGTAGCTGAAGAAGGCTGGGACAGAAATGCCTGGCCAAGCAAGCAACTAGATCCATACAAATGAAACAACAAAGTTGCATTATATTGAATTTAGGCTACCGAAGAGAAAGAAAAACAAGTGCTCTTTAATCCATCTAGTTTTCTGTTACACTTTTATTCTAATTGAACACAGACAGAATTTGTGGGCGGAAGGATTTTTTGTTTAATTGAAGAATTTGGAGCTGACAGCCATTGTCACGCTGCTCCAAATCATGTTTTCACCCGCTCTCTGTGGGGCAAACCACGCTGCAAGTTTCAGTTGGGTTTCTGTGGGAGATTACAAGCTTCAAAGCTAACATCTTGAAACCTGTTTCCCTTTTGATACGCACTTTTTCTTTTAATAAATTTCAGAACAAAGACATAAACTCGGATGAATCATAAAGGCACAGAAAGCAGGAGAAAAAGGCTCTAGTCTTGAATCAGGCCCTGATTCTGCATGACAAACAGCAGAGTCTTGGGTTGGATTCCTGTTTACTCTTCCTACCAAACCACTGTCCCAGAGATGTTCTGATGCACTTACACCACTGCTGCTTGGAGCCCCAACACAGGCCAGAGGCAGGAGCAAACAGCACACGGGTCCCTGGGGCTGCTGCTATCCGGGGCTGCCCAGCCTCGACTCCCGCTGTGCGGGGGCTTCCCAGGCACAGGATGTCTGAAAGGCCTGTGTGGAACTCATGGCACGTTCGAAACTGCTCTGAGGCCTGTGGAACACCTGCAAGTGAGAGCAACGGGGCTGCTCTGTCCTGCTCTGCTCCTGACTGTGAGGGGCGACTCCAGGTCGAAGAGGCTGTGATTCACTGGAACCCACACTCGGCTTCTGAACCTCTTTAATGTATTGTTGCCAGGGCTGCTCCGTGGAACTGCTTCAATGTCAGAAGACCCCCGTAATAAGGCACTAGTGCATGTTCTATGGAAAACAACATAGTTTTTTAAAAAATCTCTAATAACTGTGATCCTGCTATTTTCATAGACACTTACAGTCTATAGTACAAGATGGTAAAAACTGAACTTGTTTGGGAAGCTCCTGTACTGAAAAATGTCGAGAATTCTATCAGCTGCTTCTAAAACAAGAGAAGAGTTTCCTGTATTAAATACTCAAGAATAAATTCAGCAGTTCTTGATACTGGTTTTTTTAAACCTGTGATTAATATATCACAAGATCCAACTAATAATCATGCTCACTTAATCATGATGCAGTGTGAATAAAAGGATTAAAAACCCCAGAGTTGATACCACGCTTCTAGCTTACATTTAAAAGTCAGGGAAGGAAACTCTTTCAAACTGACCTATCCATCCAAGCAGCAGATGAAAAAACAATACCAGCAGCTATTTTCAGACAACTTACTCTAAATACCAACAAGAATACAATACCTTTAAAAGAAAGGTGCTTTTTTTCTTCTTTGAGCTATAACATGTAGAGCAATGAGGTAAAGACACCTAATAGTGAACGATTCACTTTCCTATAATAATATCTGGAGCCTCTCCTCATTGTGCCCCGCTTATAAAGGCAGCAGAAATCACCTTTGAAACGACTTAACTGAATCATAGGGATTATACTATGGATAACCTACTGCAAGGCTGCTGTATCTTCTATTTCCTTCCTTCTTCCACAAAGGGAATTTTCCTAAAGAGCACTGAATTTCATTATATTGATGGTCTTGTGATCCCATCTATCCTGTATGGTTTCTTTGGACAACCAACTACCAGGGATCATTCAGAGCAGCAGGAAGAGTCTAAATCAGTGTGGGCTGGAGGGATTAGACCCACCTTTCACCACTGTCGCAATGAAGGCATTTTGACTCCAGTTACAGAAATCATCAGGAAATTGCAGTGCTTCTGTACTGGGCTTTAAGAACAAAGTTATTCTTCACTGTAGAAAAAAGCTTGGCTGAGCCAAACTTAATAGGTCTTAATGGTTTCCCAAAATTCTCTTCTATCTGCCTGCTTCTATGTATTATGAGCTATCTGGCCAAAAGTGTTTCACCCAGAGAGAGCAAATGAGTGACCTTTGTAGTGAAATCTGTAATAACTACACGGTTCAAACAGATATTCTTGCAAAAGAACAGAAAAATAAAAATATCCAGAGATAATACTACGGTTAAATGAGGACTAAATGACCACTGGCTGATTGTTATCAATTTCACTATTTATTTCTGAAATCAATTACTTGAGCATCCTACAGATGCTGGATTCTTTACTCAATGAATGTGTACACCAGGATCTCCATAACAGAAGTCAGTGCTGATTTTTATGAGCACTGTCTCATCTGCTATGAAATGGAAAGGAACTATTAAGCCAATAATTTTTTTCTTTTTTTTTTTTTTTCCAGCTTTGCACTTAGTACCAGAACTTTGGAGAGAGAATTATGCTTCTTTCAGCCGTGAAATAGTGTGCCTTGGCAGTCTCCATTCTGTAGATCCATGATCCTGAGGCTGGTTGCCACGGATGCCATGAGCAGGCACATGGAGGGCTTTCAGCAACTGAATATTTGGAAAATGCATCAGTATACTGAGTCTTTCACACTTCCTTTGTGAGTGGTGCTTTTTGTGAGGCTACCTGGGCTAGAATGCTCTCACCTGAGCTGGTGGCTTGACTGGCACTCACATACCCACTAAACAGGGAGAGAAAGACAAGTGTCAGCTCTGAAAACATATTCAATACTTATACCAGTACATTTTTTTTTTTTTACCAGCTGGAGTAGCTGGCAAAAAAAGGCTTAAAACTTAGAAGGGTTTTGTTTTCTTTTATTTTCTATTTCCATTCTATTCAGGACCGTACAACTCTGCGACTCTAAGAAATATTTATTGCTGAAGTACACGACACTTCTATAAGAATTTGTAGTCACTTGACTTTTGTGCGTGTGTTGATAACAGAACTACTTATTACAGAAGCCTAAAGTGTCTCTTTGAAAAGAAATTACCAAACATAATATTTTGCTTTGTACAAAAATATCCTGCAAAAAGATTATTTTCATGAATAGCAAGACTTCACTTCAATTTATATATCTGTTTGCAATTTCTAAAGACATTTTTAGATGGATCTCATTTCTATGAGGATTTGATAAGACAACTCTGCGGAAATAATAAACAGATTCTATTTATAAAGGACTTGCTAACTAGCGCTCAAAAAAAGCTTTTATGTGTGAGGTCTTTTTCTTCGAATTGATCTTCACTGGGATAAAACTGTTATCATAGGATCCCATTCAGTCCATAAGTATACAGAGACTTGATTTTGTCTGAATCTAGATAAAAAAAGAAAAATTCAGTGTTTCTTGGGACAGTAGGTGATGGCAGTATACTGACATTTCTATTAAAAAAAACCCCAAAACCCAACAAGTTCCTGTTTCCACCATTTCAGGGGTTTTGGGGAGATCTCATAATGTCGCACCTACAATGTCAGACTGATTTCTTCTCTGGTAGTATTCACACCTAACTAGTTTATCAAGGAAGGAGGACCTGACCCACTTTTCTCAGATTTCCCATTGACCTTAATAAGGAATGTAGAATTTAAGTACTGAGACGTGGTGAAAAGTTCAGAATTTCAGAATTACAGGAAGTCCAAGCTCCCACAAATAATAGCTTAATGTGATTGAATGGCTAAATTGATGACCTTCACATACAAATATTGAAACACTTAATGAGTAGAGACTCCAGGAATAACAGGCAAGTTTCCAGCATCTAGTTCATTGTGTTCTGGAGAAATGGACAGGACATTTTATTCTGAAATGCAATGTCCCTGAAGAAGAGAGCCAATATGATACTACAACTGGCCAGTTTTACTCCGCTGCCCATTCCCACTCAACTCAACCATCAAAACTATCATTTGTACGTTTAAGAAGCTGATTTATCTCATCTGATTCATACAAAATTAAGGAATATGAGACATCAGTCTTCCTCTCCCATTGCGTGCAGACCTTTGTATTGTAGAGACTCCTGTAACTACTTGAGACCAACAGTAAATTCATTCCTCTGCTCAAAGACCTGGAACAGGATAATGAGAGGCAGTGGGAAAGAAGAGCCATTCTGGGTTGTAGGGTCCTTTCCCACAGTAGGCAGCTGTGAGTAACTTTGAAAGTTTCAAGCGTGAAGTCGCCAGCATCAAAGGTTACTGATGAAATCTTCCTGCACCATACGTCTGTTGCCATCTGATCTGGCTGTCTGGGACAGACTCAGAAAACAGCGCAGAAACACATGGCCCAAATATTTTCAGAGCAGTTATCTCTAAAATATTACAAAGGAATTGTGATTCACTGATATAATGAATAAAAAAATAAAAGCTTGATTTTAAAAGCTCTATTTTCACCACCACAATTTGCTGAAGAAAATAAAAAATATAAAACACTTTACCATTATCTTAATAGATACATCATGTTCCCCAGCATCAGAATTACAAAGGTATAATTTGTTGTATTTATAACCTCTATCCTCATTTGCAGTGAAAATCTTACGCATTTTCTTTAAAGAGATTTCACTTGGAATACTTACCTACCTTGCTATTTTGCTCTTATTTATTATTATTACATAAGTTATTCTATTCCTTCTATGAAAATAAATGGCAAAAGACTAACTCATTATACAGGATCTCACAAAACTCTTACATTTCTTGAGAAAAAATGGTTTATGCTAAGATTGCTACTGACAAGCACTTTTTTAATTGCTAGTAATGCATACACAAAGAATACAGTAGATCTAAGCACTGATATTGCTGCTGAGGCTACAGTAATCTTCTCTGTATCAGAAGTCAGTGCCATAATTTTGTTCTCTAGAGGGTATGGCTTGATTAGGGCTGTCTCATTGTTTCATCTGAAGTCTTAGCAGATTAATACTTTCATCAGGGCATCAATTTGTCCCACTTTTCTCTTTGCTGCTCTTTGTGAGTGACACAGCCAAAGGAATGCACCTCTTTAAACTGTCATTCAGTTTAACTCCTCCTCTGCAATTATACTCGCATGCATAATACATCATAACAAATTGGATTTTGCAAAAAAGCAACAACAGAAATTACATTTGCTTGTGGCATAAGATAGAAGCTCTTCTAATAGGGAAAGGGGGGTGTGAGCAAGAGATAAAGAAATCTAATGACTTAAAACCACTTACAGAAAACAGTTGCCTTCTATTTTCCAAGGTTTTTTCTTCTTCTTTAGTATAAAGACCAATTGCAAAAGGGGAATGAAAGAAAAAAAGGAAATTTTAAAACAAATTAGAGAACGTTTCAGTTATCAAAGGTGCTACAAAATTGTACATTGTGTTTGTGTTTTTAGCAGAAAAGTTTGCTTCTGGCTTTAGAGGTTAAAAATAACTGCCTTACTTCAAGGAACACTTTTTGTTTGAGCAAAAATTATTATACAGACAACATCAGGTGAGAAATCACATAGGACAAATATCTTTATCAGATCCCCTGACTGGAATAAGGAACTTCCATTTTCCTTTGACGAGTAAAAGCCCCTCCCTTATATGCCAAACTCTGTGATGCTTTTCCAAGTCTCTCTAAGTGTAGCAGACTCAGTGGCTGATTATTCCTCCTCCATGCATCTATTTGGAGTTACTGAAGACAAGAGGCAACCCAGAATATCCTTCAAGTAGCTGACTGGAGCCAAAAACATATCCCCACTCTTCGTGGGACTTCAAGACAGCAACCAGATCAGTTGTCTGCTCCAGATCCCTCAAAAAAAGCAAGATATGCATTTGGCAGAACATCATCAGAAAGTCTTTTGGTTTATGAAAGAATTTAGATGAAAGGGAGGAATGTTTCCAGTAGAACGCTGAAATAATTCTAATGTTTTAACTCTGAGATTGTTTGTCTTCAAGATATCCTTCAAAATTTAAACTGTGTTTTATCCAAGCCATTTTTACTAATTTCAATTAATTTCAGTTCTGTGGCAGGAGCTCCACTTCATTTGAAAAATAAAGAGGGACGGAGGAGAGATCAGCTTTGCTGGGACTATATCTTTGTTCTTTGAAAAATAAGGTATGTTTGGCTCAATATTTAGAAGACAAGATTTTGTGGCTAAAATCTGAATATTTAACGTGGAAGTTCTTCAAACTTCAATAGCATAACAGCATATAGGTATGCAAGAAAAATAAAAGGAAAGGTCAGAAAATAAATAAGTGAAAATACAATAGCCAAAGAACAAACCCTAAAATCAGTAAATAATGTCATCTTAATGAAATCCAAAGCTTTTTTTTTTTNTTTTTTTTTTTTTTTTTTTTTTTTGCATAGACTTTATAATGATAGATATTCCATGGGATGTTTCACTTAGCTTGAGGTTAGTAGCAGTGACACAGGTGGCAACTACATGCTGAGGTTGTAAGTGATCTAGATATAAGGGGTAACTGTGATAAGTCATATGAGGTGGGAGTTTAGACAGTGAACATTTCAAAATACTCCTGTTAGGAAAATGGAGCATATCTGTATGGACAAGGGATTTATTCTTGTCTCCTCTAAAACTGCGTCCCATTAACTTTTACCTTAATGATGGATGATAGCTCCAGGACCCTTGCAAGACCTCGCAACATGGAAGCATTATACTCTGAATTATGTGGAGAGTAGAAATTAGCAGCAAGATGACAATTTCTAGACTGATCTTAAAATAACCAGGTACCTTCTTTCCTATAATTAAGCCAAGAACTTCCTTCTCAATTAGACTGGCAGAAATTCCTGCACAATGACACTGGCAGGTGGATATGTAGTTATTTCCAATAGTGTTAGTGTTTGTCACGGGGATAGAAATGAATTAGAACTGGGAAATGGGAGAGCCTTATGTGAACAGGCAAGTTTGGCTGCCAGTTATTTAGGCTGCATTGGCAGGCTGTTATCTGAGATACAACCACAGCCAAGGCTGAGAAAAGTCCTATCTTTTCAGCACATGCCGTGTTCGTCTACTCTTCTTATTAGGATGAGACATTTGGTTGCTTACACAATTATTATCATATTAGTGGCCATTTTAAAGTGCCCTTCAGCTACTCCTTTTCCCACACTACCGCTGCAGAAACAAACCACTGGGATTTCCCTGTGAATAAAATGAATATCTGTGGAGAATGATTAAAGAGCAGACTCTAAGCACGTTTCTGTATTTAGTATCTTCCTGTCACAACCCTGTGTCACAGTAAAACTGCATTTGCTATAATAATCTTTGGCTTGCATATTTATTTTTGTACTAATTATATGACTATATTGTTACACAGATAATTGTGGGGCTTGTCAATTAAATTCTCATTTATGTTCAAGCATGATGAGTCTGCTCTTAGTACCTTATGCACGTGCACAGAAATCTGCCTCTTATAAACTACAGTTTGCTTGATATATGCAGGTTTTACGGTTTATCAGATATTATGCTGAAAACTTCCATTCTCTTCATTTCTTTTTACAATGCAGTGCTGCATAAGAAGGTACTCTGTATTCATTTTTCAGACCATATTTTAAAGTTCATTTTTTTTAAACTTTAAAAATAATCATGAAAAACTCCCACTGGATTATGTCCAAAGATCATAATCAGGTCTGTATCGGGATGAGATTCTTTAAATCATTTTTCCCGTCTATTGAAGTTAGACAGCACATTTCATGGCACTAGTCCTTCTTAACAATGAGAAATTCATTTCTAAGACTAGGGCAAGCAGAGTACTTGCCTGTTAAAAGGTAGTGCTGTCCACTACATAATAGGGAATTTCCCACAGAAAGTGTGCTGATGCTGATCAAGCTTTTTATGATTGTCATACTAATCAATGTGTGCAACATCATCACAGGTAATGGTACCATTTAAAACAATATTTGTTAGATTTTTGACATTCTTTTGCATTATATGTAAACACAAACAGTACAGTATTATGCAGCACAGAAAATAAAAGCATCAGTCCTTTCCCTTTGTCTAAATTGAGCAGGAAGCTGACTAGCAGCAACAGGTGGTGAAAAATAAATTGCATTTAGAAAATTCCATCATTTAATAATTTAGGGTATAATTAATAATACAGGAAAATTGATTAATTCTTTTTATGAGTTCTAGCCTTCTGTGTCCTTCTAAATACACGGAGGATCAACCATCGAAATCAAAGCAAGTTTAACAGCTCACCTCAATGACTTCTAAGACTTGCACATCAGACTTTATAAAATAATGCCCACACTGATCTGTGGGATACACTGGTTTGACTTGAAAATTAAAGGCTGGAAAAGAAAGGGTATGCTGGCTTGGCCCCCTAATTCACATGTTACGTTATCCTACACAGAGTTTAAGTGCCCACAGACTGCAAAAATGCTCCAAGTGTTTTCTCATAAAATACAACATATGATACAGATATTTATTGGTCTCTGCAGCTGGGGAAAAGTTAGTATCAGAGGACTGGGATGTCCAGTAATTTCCTTAACTTTTAAGTACTTAATGAACCTTTTGATGAAGCTAGAAATCTTGTAAGACCAGGCTTTCAGAAAATACCCAGTGCTCTCTCTTTCTATCCAGATGAGATGTACCAAGAGAGCAGCTTATATAATTAGGTCCATGGTTGATTCACATTTATTAACTCATTGGACACCCTCGAAATTTGGCAACACAAGACGCTGTTATTCAGGCATTATTGATTATAGTAAAGATTTGTTTTGAAACAGAGAGCTGTTAACAAGGACTTGAGTCATGCCAATTACCTTCTTACACTCAAAGATGACATCCATTGAAAGGCCTTCCCAAATCCCAAGGGCTGCTCTGCACAGAGCTGCTGAACAATAGTATGTCTTCAGTCCTAGCATTTCATCACACATGGCATCCTGCATTGCAACACCTGGATTCAGCATGGATCTTTCCTACCTTAGGAAGAACAGAAAAAACCACAACCATAGGACTTTCCTGACTGAAGCAATCGATGCGTCATTGTAACAAGAACTGTCGTCATAGGCTAGCTATGGAGAATGAGAGCAGTGCAATGGCAGCAGGGCTGATGAGCCAAAGAGCCATGTTGCGCACCAGGGAATGGCAGAGCTGTGTGTGGGTGTTTAAAGGACAGAAGCCCCTCTGATTTCTGGTATAGGAATTCATGCCAGTTAGCAACACAAACGGAGACTGTCCTCTTCCTTCTTCAAATATGCCATTATTTCCCAGGTGTCACTGATAAGACCACCCTGAATATCCAATTCAATTCAACTTCATCTAGTGATAATCGATACATACTTTAAAAGGCTCAAAGATGAGATGGACAAAATTTAACTGTAAATGCGTTAAAGGATAGATACTATTCTAGACTTGAAAGAACCTTTAGTAGAACTGGACCATGGCACTGAAATTACTTAGAAATTGAGATGGATATTTAACTGTAAAGAGGTGGAAGATATTCACACTTATTGTACAAATGCGTTCAACAAAAGTTTCTCTGACAATATCTTGCTATCTTTTGAAAGAGGTGACAAGAGTACATGGCTTTTAATTCTCCTCAAACAGTCATAATGATTTTTTTTGCTGCATTCATTTGTGGCATACCACACAACTCCATTCTCTCCAGTCATTTTCTGTATTACTCTCAATCACCAAGGGGAATTTGTCAGATCATCTAGAGTTGTATGTCACTAAAATGATGATATTCAGCTCTTTCCATTTTACCACAACTCCAGTATACAAAGTGCTTAGATAACATCAATTTGTTTATAAAGACACCAGGCTGCATTTGAATCTAAAAAGACCGAGCACTGAGGGGCAGGGGGAGGAAGTACAAAGAATATGAAGGAAGCTGAATTCTTCTTTGATTGAAAATATGCCCCAAATTAGCCAGTTATATACGTAGCTTGAGAGCGTATAGATTCCTTGATGCAACTAAGTTACACAGCACTATCCCTAAGCAGCAGTTTCTATTATCACTGATTGCTACAAGGTTCCATCCCATCCTGGCAGATGAAGCCCAGCTTTTGGTTATTTACATGTGTCACCTCTCAGCTGGATTATAGCCATGTAGTTCCTGGGCATGAAGCCATCACACCTTAGGAAACTCCAATTAGTACAACATGCTGTAATACATGAGCTGCCCTGAGCAAATCTATCCTCTCTTACAGTGACTTCTTCTTGACTCCTAAAGCAAGGGAAAATCTCAGTTACCACTTTCAAGACAAACAATAGCCTGGAGCCAAGATTTTTAGAAGACTAAATTAAATTTTGGGATCAACAACTTAAAATACAACTTTACTCTTTCAGTACCATAAAGCTTGGAAAGGGAGTTACAACTCATCTACCTAGAAGACAGAATACACCCAATGATGGAAGACAGAAATAAATTCAATGTGCACTTCTGTGATTATGCAATATTTTTGAAATGCTTATTGTTATTAAAAAATGAGGGAAGGGGAAAGGGGAAAGGGGAAAGGGGAAAGGGGAAAGGGGAAAGGGGAAAGGGGAAAGAAGAAAAGAAAGAAAAGAAAAGAAAAGAAAAGAAAAGAAAAGAAAAGAAAAGAAAAGAGAAAAGAGAAAAGAAAAGAGAAAAATCAACACAAACAATACTGTCAAAATCATAGCTTCCACTACACATGTGTTTTTGCCCCCAGGGAGAATACTTTGAGACTAAAAAAGAACATGCAAAAAGGAAATAAAATAATAAATATTAAACAGATGTTTCCTAATAATCTACTGAAAGGCACTCGCAAAAGATTAATGAGTGCGGCACAATTCCTATGTAGAGCTGAGAGCATGGACTACCTGACCATGAAGTCATGTTTCCAGTCATTTAGTTCTTTCTTTTCCTGCACATATCGAATCTATGGTTTAAAAGGCACATTATTTCTTTATTGAGCATATTCCTCACAAAGAGAAGGTGCCAGTGTAGTGACAAAAGCTTTGTTACTATCTAGTGAGTGCTCGCTATCATCTCTCTGAGAAGAGCCCAGCTCTTTAGAGTGGACAAATTTCTGTCTCGAAACTGACACTGCTGCTGCCAATCTCAGATCACAGGCCATGGGACACTGGCACCTCCATTTTGTCTCCTTTGGTGATTTTCCCTCCCAGTGAGATAAGCAAATCTGTGCTGATGCTGGAGCAGAGGCTGCCAGGTTGCTGCCTGTGCCACCTGCACTGCACCTGATGCTGCACCCAGCCCAGGGCTGCTGTCTCCAGGGCCCCACCCGGCACCTTTCTAAATAACTCCAAAAGAAAGAGATTCCTACTGCAACTGCGACACATGAGGAAATGATGCCAACTCCATCAATGATGAGTGTTCTGCTTGCCATGTTGAAATTGTTTGTCCTGTTGTGCATATCCATAAATTAAGCAGCTGTTATTTTTTCCCAATTAAACATAGCCCTTACAATTTATAATAGGTCATTCAGAAGTGTGTCTAATCTGTCTATCCTCACTAAACAAAAGACTAGATTCAGGCTTACAAACAAGGAGTCAGTTGTAGCACATTAATTGAAAAAAAAAAAAAAAAGGCAGAAAAAAAGCAGAAAAAAAAAGCTGTGGAGTTGTATTCTTAAAGGATTAACACTGGGAAAATCTCCAGACCAATAAAAGAAAAAAGAACAAGTGTGTCCAAAATTCCCTCCATGCTATTTCAGGGGATAAGAGCAGCTTAAGTGTAATTAAAAATAACCATGCATTTGCACTTGCTAAACTGACCTCCAGACCCCATAGGTTTTTTCAGTGAAGGCCATACAAAACGCTTTGTTAATTTGTCATCTCAGTATTCAGCTGGTATGCAGATTCCTGCGGACAGGTGAAGCTTGTGTCACAGGTCATTAATCAGATATCCTCCCCCTCACGTACATGAAAGCATGGCCATTGATCAGTGATCCTTAAATCATTTTGAAGCCACTGAACAACAAGAGTTCAACTTTTCCTAGCAACTGAGAAGTTGAATTTCCTTACAAACAAACCACTCTTCTGCCATTGCATTAAATAACTCAAAAGGAAACACTGGAATTCCATGTTGTGTGCAGAGTAACCTATCCTTTGAAAATATTTTTTTCTTCCCTCCATTCCACTCCCCTCCCCTGCTTCTGTGGTGATGAAAGAACACATGTAACCTTTATAACCTTGACACTTGCCTGCAGTAATAATCTTATCCATATGAAATGTGATTTTCTGTGACTCTTAAATTTGTGATAAGTGATAAGTCTTAGAGCAAACAGTTCAACAGACAAGGACAAAAGCAAAACATATCAACAAGAACAACCTCTCCCAACTGGATCCTCCAGTCCATCTGAGCCGGGCTTACTGAAGACTTAAGCAGAAAATGAAGAGTTGAGGATTAAGTAGAGGATAGACTTGGGTTGCTAACTTCAATCTCATCCTAGGGACAAAGTCGCTTAAGACCAAAAAAGCAAGTTTGCCTCAGCTGTACCTCTTTCTCCCTTGCCAGTTTTGGAGGGTGAGACACCAGTTACAGGACAAGGAACATTTCCAGTCCTCATTTCTCCTTTTGCAGTCAGGCTGAACTGGCAGAACTTACTCAATATCTGTATTATTTAATATCCTGTTTGGTTTGGAAACCATTCTTTCCATTGTTATGCAATGCTCTCCAGGGCACTGCCTGCTCCCTTCTTTGCAGGTTTGGAGTGGATAAGAGCTCTTGAGACCACAGCAATTCAGGCAGGATACAATGAAAAGCACAAGGAAGACTGGACAGGTCTCAGATTTCATACATGGTCCTGGCGTGGTTATTCTTAATGGAGGAATTCTCACTCATAGGATTTCATGCCTCCCTGGGAGTATCAGAGTTATTAAAAATGCCAAAGAGCTGCCATGAACTGAAAAGGAACTGGGAAAAAAAAAATCATTCTCTAAAATTCAAAAAGCCATGTTTGGTGATATTTTCACCCAAGTTTGCTATTTTTGCTGGCTTTACAGGTGTAACGCTTTCAATCTGCCAAAACCTTTGTCTCCTGCTGGGGAGAAATGGGACTTTTTCTAAAGAAAAGAAAGGAAACAAAAAGAAAAGAAAAACTAAGACATTTTCTTAGAGATATTTTAGTGAAACTGTTGGTAGTCCTAGAGTTGGTGACAGTTGTGTCTGAGAGAATAAATCAATGCTAGTAAAGCAGAAGATTGTTAGATGACATTTTTTTTCTCAGGTGAAAATCTTAAACTATCTTTTAACTGTCTTTAGGATAGTAGGAAAAAACAAGGAAGAAAGGATTCTGATCAGAGCAAATGGAGGACAAAGGCAAGTGAATAAAGGTCTTCATGAATCTCTTCATCCCCAAATCGTCGCTGTCTGTTTAGACCGCATGGATGTCAAATGGGGATAGCTTCCTGCTGGAGCTGCTTCAGGGCCCTGGTAGGTCTGGGCACCACACCAACAGCCACTTACTCTCGCCACTCATCTTCTTCCACTCTGATAACCACAGCAGCAGGTTGATTATTGGGTTGTAAAATACAAGGGATTTAGTGCTGACTGCAGCACTGAGCGCCTCGTCAAATTCCTCACTGTAGATCATTTTCATAAAATTTGTCAAGGGTCTTGTCTGAATTGTATTTTCACATAGTTAATCCTCTGTCTGTAGAGCAATCTGGCCCTGTGCTGCCTGCACTGCAAAGCACGCCTGTGGCTGACCTCCCTGCACTCTCTGCACATTCATCAGGATGCAACTGGCCCAGCCACCCACTTAGCAGGTCCTGACAAATACTGCCACAGGCACATGTGGGCTGACCACAAAGAAAAGTAAAGACAGTGAGGAAGCGAAAAAAATCTAGAGGAGGTAATATGAGATTACTGCTGACAGACTTCCCTGAAGTACACTCGGCAATGTGTAGGAATAGTCTGTGGAAAGGAGTAAGATATATCTCTGACTTCAGGCCCTGAACTTTGGCGGAGTTCACAGAAAAGTTCACTAGGAGCCAAGCCTAGCAGTATATGATAAGGATGAGTTAATAAAATGGAGAATGGACTTAACCAGTGCCCAGCAGCAGCAGTGGAGCCAGTTCTGACTACAAGAAAATGGAGTATTAAAACACAAATTACCTGCTTGACCTTAATACCAGGGAGGGAGATAGTTCAATTTTCCCTGTCCATTTTCTGGTCCATTTCTGTTCATTTGTTGTATTTCTGTTTTCCTTTCTTTCTTTTTAATTATGGGTAATGAAACTCTTGCCAGCTTTGATCCCACTTGTGGCCATATTCAAGGTATTTAAGCCCTGCAGTTAAAAAACAGGCATTTTTTTGGTTCTTCTTCCAATGCCTCACTATTTACATCATTGAAAATGATCACAAATATCTGCCTAGAAATAGGGAAGAAATAGGGACTGAACAAGAAAAGATAGCACAAGAATGCATTGTGTTTCATCTTGACAGACAACAATACTCTTCTTAGGTCATGTTTCCATTCTGAAAATTAAATGCAGTGGAAAACAATGGATGTATTTTGTAAAGGAAACAAAGATTATATTATTCAAGAAGGAAAGGAAGTGGTTCAAAAATAACTCAAGAGGAGATGAGAATCAAAATGTCAAGAACTTCAATATTTATTTTTGGAACCTCCATAATTTTGTTTTTAATTAATAACTAGTAACTCCTCGCTTACAAGAAATGTTTTCTTCCATACTCCCCTTCAAACACGAGGCATTTCCATTATGCATGCATTTCCCTAAGTATTTTTAACAGATACTTTTCCTAGTAAGATGACTGATATGTGGGGGGAAAAAAAAAAAAAGAGCTTGCTGTGCAGCTGAACTGAGAAACAGGACTTTGTTCACTCTCACTAATGGATCAACTGACAGTCAAAAATAAGTGTCATTTTTTGTCTGAAGGAAGCCACTTAGTTAGCAAAATTCAGTGACGTTTTCAGGTGAATTCAACTACAGTTAACTGAAGTCTGTTATTTACAAAAGAACATAAAAACCCATTAGGTTTCTTGGCTCAAAAGCTGAGAGAGATGTATTAATACAAACATGGTTCAAAAGGTATATGTGTAAATACAGACCTTTAAACACAGACTATTTTTATTTCTATAACAACATTAAGATGCCCGATGACCCAAATTCAACAGCACTGCAGCATATAGTGTTTTACACAGCAACATGGCCAACTCTGGCTATTATTCTTAACACTTCTTTACATACATTTAAAATAGGATCCATAAACTGAGAAGTAATACTGGTTGTTGCAAGCTTTTGGCAAGTGATATTTGCCAAGGTATGTTAAAATTCTCTCCTGTGTTCACATCATTGTCTTGTGTTCACAGGAAAAAGCTGCTGAAGACACCTTCATGCTCACATTTATTCCTTTTGCCTGATTGTAAAAAATGTCTGTTAGTAGACTTTTTGCACTGAAAATTATTACTTTGTAACTAACGATCTACTTTCCTATATTTCTAATATTTTGCTACATATTCACAAGCCCATTCTCATTTCTGAGCTACAGGCTTATTACTTCTGATAAAAATAAGATTATAATTTCACTTGAAATTAAGTGCATGGGAAATAATTGTAGTAACTTATAAGGGTGACACTCCAAACTTAAAGCATAATTACAGTCAGGCGCCAGTACTTAAGATTTTACCTCTCAAGGTTGTTTCTAAGTATCCAAGAAGTGCACAGAGGAGAAAAGAAGAAGAAAAAGATTCCCGTTTCTCATTTTCTTAAATTTGGAGGTTTTTGGTATGGCAGTGTTGTACTGACAAAATACTGTAAGGGATAAAATCTTTATATGCACTTTCTATTTAAAATTCAGCATTCTCTTTTTCTTCAGATAGTAGCTACTGAAAAAAAACCAACAAAAAACCATATTGTAATACTGAATGGTGAACAATCACTATCACCCCCAGGCATTCTCTATGTAACGTAGCAGGAGCCTGTGTTTAAACACATCCTGAACGTCTGACACGCGCTGTACGATCAGTGTCTGTCATGACTGTGCTGTCCTAGGGCCAAAGACTCTGAACTGCTGCCTTAACCCGCCAGCTACAATTTTTGAAGATCGGGATTGAAGTACAGTAGCAATGGGGAAAAGTAAAGCTGCTGTTACCCTAGGAATTAATTACTGAGTTATTCAGTTGCATCCTTTTCACAAACACTAAAAACTCCTTAAAAATGGACAGAAGCCACAAGAACAAAAAGGTGCGTGGGCCTCGGTTGCTGGCTGGGGTTCAACTCCCAAGACTGGGAAGTCTAAAGGCTTGCATCTTCTGGCACCTGGCTCCTTCTCCACCTGCAGCTTTGCGATTACAAAGTAGGTTCAGTTCCCTGGTAGCAGACTAAGGGAAGAAACCTCAGTTTTGGCCAGCCTCACCAGCAGGATGCAGCAAGTGGCAGTAGTGGGAGACCTGCTGCTGCAGGGAAAGGGACACCTATCTGCCATCAAACTCGCAGTGCAGGCAGGTTTGTTGCTTAGTGGAGGGAACTGAGCAGAACAGGAGTGACCCAAGAGGTTGTGCAGTCTTCTTCCTTGGAGGTTTCCAAGGACGAGCTGAACAGCCGGAGCAGCCTTGTCTGACCTCCAGCTGGCCCTGCTTTAAGCTTGCAGGTGGACTAGATACCTCATGAGGTCCCTTCCAACCTGAATTATTCTAAGATTCCATCAGGGCAGGAGAACATATTGCTCAAACTACAGGTAAACTTTGTGATAGCATCTTCCCTCAGTCACAACAGCATTAGATCATGTGAAAGAAAATGGAGTAAATTCATGCCAGCCATCAAGAGTAACTGGCTGAGAACAGAAACTTGTACAAAAGAGAAGGAAATGTAGAGCAGTCCCTTCTCAAAGTGTATCAGTAAAATATGTTTGCTTTGTTGCTTCAGGCCAGGAGAGTTCAGGTACTGCAAGAGATTTTATGCTTTAAAATACCACTGGGGTTACACATTTGCAACAAAATTCAGCAAAAATCTCCCTGCACTAATAAAGGCAGAATGAAAAGTAAGAGCAACTCTTTCAATTGTGGCAGTGCATTGCAACTGTAATACACAAAAGCAGAGGCAGAGATAGCAGCAAATGCAGGAGTTCTGCAGTTCTCCACCCAGCAGTAGCAATCACTGATGTTATCCCTACCCTTTTACAACCAGCTTACCATATTCCCATTTCATTTTTCCCCATTCACGAAACCCTTGGTTACTCAAATACTTTACCTCTGAACATTGCCTCAAGGAAGGAGCATGGAAATGACACAAATACTTTCTAGACTCAACTTTGAAACTTGCTCCAGGCTCGTAGCCAGGAAGTCAACAGTGCCAACGTGCTCTGTGGAATAAACCCCCACAGGAAGAGTGTGGGGTTGGCACAGTCAGACCAGCACACTGTGCCCCTTTTCCCTACATCCTCAGGGGAAGGCTATGGATTTAGTGGAGTTTGATGGATGACCAGGTTCACAAATCCCAGGTATAGGGAGCAGCAAACTGAGGCAATTGCAGGCACCTGGTGTCAGGGTCAGACCACTGCTCTTGATTCCTGACCGCCCTTTTTGTAACCTGCCACTAAGTGCTAGGAGGGTCTAAAACATTTCCAGAGGGAGAGGTAGTATTTAAATGCTCATTCCCCTTTGCTCTGCACTGGTATAAAGAAGCTGTCTTATGCCGTCTAGAAGCAGTATCAATGATTTAAAGGACCCCCTTTTGAGGATGAAACGATTTGATCTCCCTCTGCCTCCCTGATGTGAAATCCGCATGCCTGGCCCAGTTTCCTCTCTGGTGACTGACAGGTATTTTAGACAAACTGCTTCAATGGCCAGACTGCTAAAGAGGCAGAGTAAACATTTATTCATTTTTGTTAGGAAGCTGCTTTCCCTTCCCATGGAAAGACACTGCGAGCTGGCTGTCTGTAACGCTTATTGCAGCAGTGCACCCGAAGAAGATAACTGTAGCCCATATCTTTTAAAAATGACTAATGTAGAACTCTGTCCATACATAAATATTTATGACAAAACAGCTGGTTTTAGTTGAAGATGTTTAACTTATAAGAGCTCAATTTTATAATCAAGGCTAACAAGTCCCATGAGCACAGACTGGAATGTAAACACACATTTTGGTGATTCTGACTGAAGAATGCTCTACCACAAATTTCCAAATGAGAAGATGGAGGAAGAAATAGAGTATGCGATAGGATGAGAAAAAGCACCACTAGTTTATTTATATTGTTCAACCATTAGTATAAGTAAAGAAACATCAATAATTTTTATGTAGAGTTTATAAAAATTTTGCCAGTTATGGCCATGAGGGTGGTGATTCCTTCCTTGGAAAAGGACATTAGCATCACATGCTGTCATTATAGTACCTGTGCCTACTAAAAAGGCACTAAAATTTAAGGCTTTTAAAAGGCAGGACCAGATCTCATGTAATAGGTATTTATCGAGTTAGGTATCTACTTATTGATCTAATGTGTATGTTTACACAAAATACACAAATGTTATACAAAAAGTATGTAGAAGCAGATGCTTTAAACAGATTAAATGTTATTTTTATACATCTCTGAAGTCTGCGCCTCATATTAATAAAGTGGATTGTCAGAATTTTCTATTGTTCCACTTCAAAGCATGCAATTATATTACCTTAATTGGAAGCACTGATGTGTTTTTACCAAGGCTGTTTATTTGTATTCTGACTACTGAGATATAAATATGGGACCATTTGCTACATTTAGTTTTCTACTTATATGATTTTTTGTTCTCTGCATTTTATCTTTACAAACTATCATACTGAGTATATTTCCAATGCAGGAGCTATGATTTTAAGCTAATATAATCTAAAATCCTTTTTCTTATTGAGATCTCTGCTTCATTCTCTATAGTCACGGAACTTGCTAACTGCAGAATGTTAAGGTCAGTGAGAAGCGTCTCGAGTTTTTGACTTGTGAATTGCAAGAGAATCCAACAGGTTAGGAATTCATATACTGAACACTGGCATCCACTAATCCAAAAGCAAAGTTTATGTGTTATTTGTTATCAGATCAGTCAACACGGATATCCAGAAATTTTTATAGCTTCTGCATTAGTGAATATATAGTGTATCTGAGAGGTTCTGAACTGTCGGGATGAGAATGTAATCCTTTCAGGAGTTTTCCCTTGGACAACATTTACCAAATTACACGAATCCTTTTCTAATCCCACAATAAAAATACATTGCTTTGCCTTGCACTTTGTTTACTGTGATACAGATCTGCTTATTCCAATATAGAGAGAAGTCTGCTCCTGGTTTGAGAGTACACTCACACCTGTGGTCAGTGGTGGTGAGAACTGTGTGTATTCATTAGAGAAACAGCCTTACATTTCACTTAGTAGAACACGCCAACTAAAAGGTGTTTTTCCTCAGAAAATTTGCTATTAACTGAAAAAATCGTCATTTAAAAAAATCTCAAAATTATTTATCAGATCATAAAATTTTAGATTTATCATCTAATTAAGGTTTAACTCCACAGAAGGGTATGTCTTCGCACTTTTTTTGACTCATCTAATGTGCAATAAATGTATTACTAAGGGTTTAGACTTGCTTGGTTTTTGGTCTCCTGGTGATTTACACTTGAATTTGCATAACAGCACCAATGAGACTGTTTCAGAAATGCAATTCCCAACACAGGTCTAAAAAGTGCACATGAAGTACCTAGCTGTAACCTTATACAGTCACATCTGTTCACCTCAGAATTGTCTAATGTGACCTTTTGAATTTAGCTGGGTTTTTTGGTATTCACACAGTGTTCAGTCCAATGAGAAAAACATTTAAGATTTCTCGCAATGTACACCCAGAGATGAAATGTCATTTCTCTGGGGGATGATCAGAACATGTTTAGTGTTACGCTTGCATTAGCTGACACATGAGTGCTGATTAGATGAAAAGGTCTGCAGCCATCCTAAGCTGACAGCGTACAACAGCAGCACAGGTACTAATCATACTTCCCCTCAAGTCCTGAGCACAGAAATATATGAAGAAGAATACAATCAGAGCAAACTATCCAAATTCTGACAGAGAATAAAATCTCAGGGAGGTCTCTGACAGCCCCATAGCCCACAAATCAGTATCCATATTCTGAGTACTCTCCTGGCAATTTGGGGGGTTATTTTTCAGAGGAAACAGGAATGAAGTCAAAATACTGTGAGTCAGTATTCTGGACTTCCCTGCATGATCCCAAAACCTACCCTCTAGGCGTATTCAGAAGATTATGGCAAATCCTGGGACTTTAATGAACCCTTGAGGCAGTGTCTCACAGCTTTTTACTTCTGGAGGAGACAAAAACAGATGCACAAGCAACAGCAGAGAAGCTTTCACCTTTCACAAAACGTGGAAGGCAAGAAAACACTCCTTTCAATTTGGTTAGGAGTGAAGTGCTGTTAAAGCCACAACATTAGAATACCATTACTGAAACGTAAGTTTTGCTGGTATGCAGATAAATCGGAGGCTTTTCCATCAACAGGGATCTCCTTGTTCAGAGTGAGCATATGTTTAGCAAGGAATTGGATAACTTTGTCCTTGCAGTTGGTGCTGACACCACGAGTGGAATTCATCTGACAAAAATGTTCATATGTTCCCTTACTTTCCCTCGTTCTGAGCTCATCAGTGTTGTCACACAAGTACTGCATGAAGAAGAGGGCAGATGACACTTTTGTCACTGACCAACCTGGTACAAGCACGTTTGGCTACCTCCAGATGCCACTAAACTGCTGCAACCAAATTGGTAGCATGGAAATGTCATGGAAAGAAAGGAAAGAACAGAAAGAGTTTTGTAAATCAGACTTAGACACAGCTGACATTTGTCATAAGAACCTGCTTCACCTTTTACCAAAGCTTTTATGAATGAACAAATACAACTTACAGAGGGACTGAGCAGCTCGAGGGTCCACGTGCCAAGGTACAAATATATGTAAAGGTGGGTAGAAATGTGGGAGCCAGGAAAGCAGGAGACATCCCTCTTCTAGGATGATCCAGGCCAGCTACACTGTACTGCTGGTCTCTCTGCATGGGGCAGAAATTAAGGCACCTCTCTTCTCAGAATCTGTATCCTTAATAAATAAAAGTACTTGCTTGTCAAAGCATCTTTAACATACTATATCTGAAGTGTTTGTGACCTGGATGAGAGCTGCCTTGCTTTTGCTAGAATTTTTAATGCTGCAGCCAAGCTTTCCTTTTAGTGTGAAAGTTCCTTCCTTGGAAGAGCTTGTTCTCATTCTTTGTGCATCACTGATGGCTTCAGCTCACTGGAGAACTGATCCAATCCACTGGAATCAGCTTTCAGTGATGCAAAATGCAATCAAATCAAGGAACTGCCCTAGGATATCAGCTACAGAATAGATTACAAAAAAAGGTTTCAAATTTTAATTTCAGTTCAGGGAAGTTTTTTTATAAGCATTTCTGTAGGTGCCCCTGCAGAAAACAGTTGATGTAAAATGATTACTACCAATCTTGACAACTTCCTACAAAAAAAAAGCCCACAATCAG
This sequence comes from Mohoua ochrocephala, assembly GCA_013398855.1. Lineage (NCBI taxonomy): Eukaryota > Metazoa > Chordata > Aves > Passeriformes > Acanthizidae > Mohoua > Mohoua ochrocephala. Next base: position 109,549 of record VZTA01023369.1, on the reverse strand, counting down.
ACAAAGCCCACAATGTCGTTTTACCATCTGCAAAAACTGAAAACATCAGTACACTCTAGGGATCTAACTCTGCTATTCCTTGACTATTCTAGGAAGCCAAGTTATAACACTCATCTTTAAAAGTAAAGGATTACTCCGTACTAGAGGATTTGCCATTAAACATATCTAGTATAATGTTTCAGGTAAGTATGAGAAAAGAATTTTTTTTTTTCCACCAAAGATTCTTTAGTGTATATTAAGTAAGACATGAAAATGTGTGGCTGTGTGAGACTGCAACACCACCCATTTTAAGAATTCTAACCAGAAATACTAAGCATTGCTTCACTTCAAATGAAACAAACAAAAAAAAAAGCCGACATTCCCCACGGAACAATGATGTGAGCAAAGGTCTCTGCAAGTTCCCTTAATGGTGGAACAAATCTTTATATTGCAAGCCATAAGGATGATTGAATGGCTCCTCAGTAAAACGTGAAAAAATACATGGGGGGAAATATTTTAGAGGATGCCACACTAAATTAGGAGTTTCACGCCTGTGAAGAAAATCCAAGGAAAATCTATCTACGGGATAGATTTTCACTTTATTACAGTAGAACTAATTATACATTCATTAAAAACAATGACTGTTTTATAAAATGGGATTCCTTCTCCTGCATTTTTCTCTTAATGAATCCGAACAGACCTAATGCTTAATATTAATGTCCTATACATAAAAATTAAAAATAAAATATGTATGGTGCACAAGACTCCTCTTGCTTAAGTTATTTGATTGCACTCACAGAATCAGGACCAATGTATATTTTGACCATACAAATTAACCAAATAGAAATTCAAATTCTTGAACATTTCCAGAAAATTATACCTCATAATACCAGTATAATAGCTAACTTCATATTTCAATAAGGTTATTTGTCTGTTAAGTAGCAATTCTTATTATGTAAGTATTCATCAAAGAAAGAGCTTTTCAGGAATTTCCTTTTTAGATGTTTTGCAACTAAAGTATTCTGAAGTGGAGTTTTTTTTTAATATTATACAATTAAATAAAATTTTATACATTAAGCAACTCATTTTCATAATGGAAATCTTTAAATTGTGCATTTATTAGCCAATATTGTCCTATTTTTAAAATTACTGTCAAACTACATATGTCTGGTAACTCCCTTTGAAGTAAATGAGTAACATTTATTCTCAATAAAGCTTTCATTTTAACTAGGCACATTAGATATCATTAGTACAAATTCATTATAAATTATACTTCAGATTTCATAGAGAGTTATTTACCCAGCCCTTTTTTATATTTGAAAGTTAACTAAGATAATATTAGTTTTAGTAAATGCCCTGCAGTTACCCAGATTTTAATATGAAATTATTTTCCTTGTTTTCTATTATACTCACAAGGCACAAATATATAACCTAGGTTTATTTCACAACTATTAAATTAAGTTCTAGATTTATTTTCATTCTAATGATATATCTAAATTCATAAGTGTAATTTAAGATGATGCATTACAAAATACTATTTTGAATGTAATTAATTATTTTAAAAGTTACATGAATTCTAAATTATTGCCCAATTATAAGTGAGCCTAATGCTGTTTTATACGATCCATCTTTAAACAGTGATTTCTGCTTAACGTGCTGCTTTCAGCTTCACATGTTATTGTTGCAGTACCTGCATTTGGTACTTAGGGTAAACCTGGCCACAATTTGGGTTCAAGAGGCTCAGACCCCATGTGAAAAACAAAGAAGTGTAACTGAGAAGAAATTGCCCGAATTTTTCTGTCAGAAAGATTTATGACTTTTTTTGCCATAGAAATGCCAGGGAAGAATAATACCACCGAAGCAGAAACAACATAATAGATGTGCAACATGACCCTTACAATTAAATAAAGGATGCAAATGGCAAAACTAATGAGGGAAGAAGTATGTACATGATCACTTTACCTGCTATCTTTAAATATTAAATATTTGTTTTCTCTGATTACATTTAGATATTTTTCCTTTCCTGCCCACTCCAAATTAGATATGAAAGAGGAACTAGTGTTCAGGTAGGAAAGGAAGCCAGAACTCCAGCTGTGCCTGCAGCTAGAAAAGCAGTAGACAAAAGAATTTTTGTGCTCTCAAGAACAGCAAAACAGCACAAAGGACAAAATGACCTTTTCCCCTTGCCTCCTTTTTTCAGTCTTTGTTTCAAATGGGCAAATCTCTTCAAAATGAATGTTCTCAAGCAACCAAACTCACAAGATTTTTTCTATCCTCTGTAAACAGAAGAAAATATTTGGAAAAGCTCGATATGAAATGTTTGTCTGATTTTCAAAAGCTGGCAGCAGCCACAATTTCTGAGCTCTGCAGGTGTTTAACAATTAAGAAATCACTCAGCTTTGTTAGCCTAGGCATTATATTTTTTAAAAAGAATTAATAAATCAATAAATTTAAAGAGCTAAGTTCTAGAAATACGGTGGGAAGACATAATCAAAGCTTTGTCAATTAATGTTTTTTCTTCTGTTTCCATCGATATTGCAGAATTTCTTACCCATCCTTAATACGGACTTGGCCAATTTTTTATTATCTTATAAATCAGGACTGATTTGAATAAATCTTCCCACCAAAAATTAAGAATAACTGGTATACGACTGAACAGGAAATTAAAAAACAATGAGCAAGTTTCCACGTGAAATAGAAGTTCCTAATGTGAACCCCATTGAACCTCACCTATGTTCGTAGCCCTAGAAATTTTTCACTGTAAGAATCTCATGTTATGAATTTTGGCTGAAAAGGGTGCTACGCTTTAATTCTTCTTCTGGTTTCTGCTGGACTTGCCAGCTGAAGTAGAACACAGAAAGCAGCCATGGAATTACCTCCATGACAATACAGCCACTTGGTGGTACTTGCAGATTGATATCCACAATTGCAATCCAAAGTCTGGAGGGTGTTACTTTCATAAGTCACATCAGAGCCTCTAAATACCACACAAAAATTAGTTTTTGTTTTGTCTTGGACTAGAGTAACGGAAATAATTTTAAGTTCATCTCCTACACAAGCTCAAAAATTTTGTTATTTTCACAAGAAATCACAATGCATCCAAACAACTCTTGACCATAATGTTTCACTTTCACTTGCATCACTATCATTTGGCATGCATAACCTTTCTGTTAGCACTTTTGAAAAAAACAGGGTTGTCTGTAACAGACTCTTATCCAAAGGCACAGGAGTCTTCTCTCAGTGCCCTGAATTATCTCTGGAAAAACCCACAAGCGATAGCTGACTCAGTCACGTATTGTTGCCAACTCAGATGCTCACAGCACATAGTCACATGTGGGAATCAAAATTATCTCTGGTGAGAAAAGTATTTATGTTGCTGTGAGCCTACATCTATATACTATTTTCATTAAATCACTTTCATTATCTGCCCCTACATCTCCCAGGCTGACTGTGGCCCACTTTCAACATGGCTGCTTCATATGACCTGGAATGGTGACAGTGGAAGCTCATCCACCTAAAAAAGCTCTTTTATTTTTATAAAAATTCCCTCTGCTTATGAATTATTTAGTGTCTCAGACTTTTAAATGTTGATTTTTTTTTTTTCTAAAGGAAATTTAAGAGGTACCCAAACAAAATCATTCAAAAAATAACAACTTGGCTAATCTAAAGTGCCAGGATAACATTAACCTTACTGTTACAAATTAACTTTATACACATTATAAAACACAACTATGAAAATCATGGAAAAAAATACTGCAAGATAAAGTAAAAGCAATACATAATTAATGCCATAATAAAAGAGCAATATGATGGAAAACTGTAATGGAACTAAATACAGCACTGTGAAATGCAGCCCATAAATGTGCATAAAATATGCATAAAGGTGCAACTGCTCTCAGCCTGGTCGCACAAAGGAGGATTTCATGAAGTGACTAATGGTTCACTTGTTCCAACCTGTAGCCTAGAAAGGGACTGAGCGACAGGAATTTTATTTGTCACTTGAACCATTGGTATTGACCGAAGGGAGAGAAAAGCACCAGGGAAGTGGTAAGGGGAGGGTGGGGGGAGAGGGGCTGCTGAGGAAGCAGAAAGAGCACACGAAGTATTGCAGTCAGCAGTAGAAAATTTTATTCTATCATCATTTATTCATACCATGGTAGTACCTAAGTACCATAATCAGGTTTCAATGCCTTGTTGTGACAGGCTCTGGAAACATTTTGTTAAAGGTGGTACTACCATTTAATGTGCACTTTGGTGCACTTTCAGTGCCATGCTAATTACCCTTCAGTGTAGCAATCATCTGCCAGAAAACACAAGGGAAGTGTTATTTGGCATTTTTGTTCTTTGGCATTTTAGGATAATACGTAAGAGTAGTTAGCCATTTCTCTAGTAAATCACTTTTTTAATTATTTCCCAACATCATAAAAACATTATGAGAAAAAGTACAAACTATGTTTTTAATTATGGCCAATGTTCAGGATCAGGGCTGCACTGTATCCCAAATACACACTGAGCACTGTTTTCCACAGACAAAGAAAGGACTCTGGTGCACATGCCAGGCTTGGGTACCCTTTCACATACTGTGCATGAGACTAACAAGAGTTGAGTTTTACTACACAAGGAGAATGAAAATTCCTGAGACTGATTGCTAAATTTTCTGTGTAATGCTGGGCTTTTCAGCATTCAAAAGATAATTCATGACCCCCCTTTTTAAGCTGCACCCATATTCCTTCTCTTTGTTTATTTGCCTATTGGCAAGGACAGATACCTGACTTCACACAAATAAAATTGGGATGCACAGCGATCTACCTAAATGACTTGAAGTCCTGATATGAAATAATTTTGAAAAGAAATAGCTGTAGTGAAGAGCAATTTCCGTTTTATAGAGCTTCTGTTCCAAGCGAAGACTATGCTATACTGAAGCATAGATAACATTTTCTGTTTTAATTTATAGAAAATATTTATATTTGTCATAATCATAGCATGACATATTCCCAACCAACTCAACATATAAGCCAGTGTACAAACAGAAACAGATTTTGTTTTAGGATGAATTACAGGAGAGTGGGCACTTGAAAAAAAAACGTGGGCAAAAAAGCTTTCTTGAGCACTAGAAAAATAAAGTCATATCATTGAAGAGGGTACAACACATTTCCTTCCTATTGCTTCACAGATACACTGCAGCACCATGAAAAAAAAAATCAATAACTTAAAAACCAAAGATGACTACTCCATATAGTAATGTGATAAAATAAAGAAAACCTGGCTTTGAATAGAATGAATTATGCTTCTCCGACCACTACGATTATTTGAAATGGTAAACAAAACAGTGGATAAAGCAGCAGCAATGAATATGATATACTTATGACTTTTGAAAGGCTTTTGATAAAGTTCATCACAAGAGACTATTAAGGAAATTTACCACAAGGTAAGAGGTAAATTCTTGTCAGTGATTAAATGCTGGCAAATAAGAAGGAAGCAAGGGGTAGGAATAAATAGCCCATTCTCAGTGTGGGAAAGATTAATAGTGGGATACTCTAGGGACCAGCAACAAGGCTAATATTGTTTAATATATTTAATTATGATGAGAAATGGGTCAAAAAGCCCCTACAGTTCTGAGTATTTCTAAACACACAGAAGGTTTGAAATCAGGATCTGGCACTCAGCAGTTGTAGCTCAGACTCTTTTCAACCAAGTGGTCAGAAGAAAAATGGGAGAAACATCACAGAAACACAGAAACTCAAGGTACCTGGTCCATAAGAGCCACCAGTATGTGAAATACACTATCCAAAAAGTCTGTATTTCAGCAGTGGCTTCTATTTTTAAACATATGAGGTAAATCACTTTAATCATTCAAGATGACATGCACTAAAGATAAGCTCTTCAAATTACTCTGCCTTCTTGCCCCAACCATTCTATTGCAGTACAGGACTCTGTCAGGAAAAGAAGTTTCTCCTCTGTTCCCGTTCTCTGAACATATAAGTGCATGGCTTCTTTCGTCAAAGGCATGTATAAAATTCTGCTCCCCTCAGCACAGGGGACCGGTATCTTAAACTGCTTCTCCCTCAGTTTTTAGAGCAACAATCCTTTCAGGCTGTTTTGTTTATTCATTTATTTATTTAGGGCAAAATTAAAAGCATACAAGAGGGACAGTGTGTGGATTTCTGTATAGTTTGGGATTTGGTGGGGGTACATACTCTCGCTTTTCTCTGTCTTTTCACCAGTTTCTATTATGTTCTTTTTATTTCTTTGCAGGCACAGACCTCAGTAAAACACCACCAGTTAAATCAGTGACAGCAGATACCATGTGCCTTTTTGGTTTTGGAAGAATGCAATTGAGAAAACTGTAAGGTCCAACACAGCATAGCATAAGAAAACACAAGGATAACATAAAAGAAGTTAACAGGAAGTGAGCAAATATTTCAACTACATATTTTAAATTCAGTCTAATTCATGAAAGGCAAGGGACAGAAATCAGTGGTCTTGATAGGCTCCCCAGCCATGTGGTCTTGCTGCATTTACACACCTGACAGCAAATTTATTAATACTGTCTTCTCTGTCTCTGTGAATTTCTGTAATTTTTGTCTGGAACTTCTACAACAGTTTAAATTGCAGAGTATATATAAGCAGCCTATGTTTTGCACACTTTCTGGACCAACACCAAGAAGCATATTCTATAATAGATTATTAAAAATGGATCTTCTCTCTATTGATAATCTGAGATGAGATGCAAGATATAGCACAGGTGAATATTGGAAATCAGTGAGTTGTATAAGAGGTCTCACTTAGCACGGATTTATTGCAGAATCCTACCACTATATGCTGCATGCTGGAACATATTGTACTCTAAGACATAATATTTCAGAGATGAATGAAAAGAATGAGGTAAATCTAATTCTTTGCAGCTCAAGAAAGCTCACTGGCATTAGGAATTTAATTTGGCTGGCTGACTGGGAGGAATAAGGGAAAGCTGCAGGGCAGTACTGGGAAGTGTAAGAACAAAAGAAATACAGTCCCCTAACCCTGCACAGTGCACAGGGCAGAAGTGTAGGGGCTGTGTGTACCAGTATCTTAAAGCAGCAGAGAGTGGGAGCAGATTATAGTAAGTGAATTCATTTCTGCTATTCATTTCTTTGCTTGTCTTTTTCAACCAGAGCTGAGAGAAAGATGATTAAGAAAAAACAGGACTTGTATCCATAGCCATGGAGATCTATCCAGAAAAGCTACTAAAAATATTTGCTAAAGTATTTGCCAAAGTATTTTAGTTTTTAATAGAGTATTCTACATAACAAAAGACCCCTTGCCAGTTTAGAAATGCAAGTAAAATTTGCAGAGAATTCTGATGTTCTAGAGAGATCAGTGAGTGGATATGCTGCATGGCACATTTACATGTGCCTGTGCCCAAGTGCGCTGGTAAATAAAGGACAGTTTTCTTCTAGTACATACTAAAATAGAGCAAGGAAGAGCAATGAGAGAAACAAAGTCTGCCAAGCTGCCTCTTTAGATTTTGGATCGCTGTCCTACGGAAGCAGTTAAAAAGAGCATGTTTATCAACACACAAATTAAAATTGACAAGTGAAGAACTGAAACATTTTTGAAAGGGATCCTGTTCAACATTGGTTTTGGGCATTCATGGAAAATCAAGTGTAAGGAGTCACCTGCAACTATGCAATTATTACAACAGTCTTTAGGACCAAACTGCTTGTTTGATAATTACAAAATCCCTGTGCATAATGGAGCTTTCTTGCTCAGAAAATCAATCACACACATATTTCAGAGAAAA
>VZTA01023369.1:77975-101755 GCA_013398855.1 Mohoua ochrocephala | reverse complement strand
CACACATATTTCAGAGAAAAACTCACCTGCTTGGAGGTGGAAAATAAGTTTTGATTGTTTTTTATAAATTCCTGTTACCTCTACAGGAACAAATCAAACGAGCATTTGGGACAGCATTTGTTCTTTCTATTTGTCTCCTTTGTTCATGGGCCATTGGGAAGAAGATTATTTTGAAATTCCTGCTAACACTTGCCCTGCTCCATCAAGCCTCTTCCAGCTGCCAAAAGCCAGAAAGGCTCTGATGCTAGAGAATATTCATGCTTGTGAATACTGAAACTGTGTACCTGCAACGGCACAACATTGCTCTGGAGCTAATAGAGTTAATTGTTCTCTGTGTCTCAGCTTATTTGGTGTACTACACTGCCATGCTCAGCTGAGGTGTTCCCATCTAACATTGTTCTGCGCCATGGAGATAAATAACTATCAGTGCCCTTAGCTGAGATAAATAATTGGAGAGGGAGAAAAAGATGCATTATATATGCAGTCTACCTATTAACAAAATATTTTTCATTTGCTTGGCACAATCCCAAGAAAAATACAGCTCTCAATTCTTGTTTAGGTACATGCTAGAACTTAATTCAGAGGAAATGAAATTGGTAGTTCAAATCAGTTTGCTAATTTTTGCATTTGAGTAGGAAGAATATGTTACACCATAAACAAAAGAGCTACTTTACTTCAAAAGTATATTACAATTACCCATAATGGCACCCCATTTTATGAAATGAAAGACAAAGCACTAAGCTTTGTGTGTCATCATAGTTAAGTCTGCTGGGAAATGACATACAAGCTTTCAACGCCTTAGGAGAAATTAATTACATAAAATCTAACAGACCAAATGGTCAAGCATAAGGAGTAGCATCACTCGTATTGACGAGCTGCTATATAGCAAAATTCTCCCATTACCTCTTTGTTCAGCTAACTATAGAATGTAATTATAACAAGCTCTCTTTAATGTCATCATTGCATGTTGAGCTGCTTAAGGTCTTTTACTAATTGGAAGTCACTCCCATGGATCTCATGTAGGGATGACATCACTTTTAAGTGAAGAAGATTGATGTAAAGCCACGGACTCACGTTGTTTTTCTAAATTTCTAATATTTCTGTCGATTTTAAATTGCTACTTAGATCAATTGATGCTTTCATCTATTATTAAGGATTTAATGGATTCTCTCCTGTCTGTTGATTATACTTGAGGTAAAATGCAGGAGGTTCTCAGGAGAAGATTTGTTACTCAAAAGCTCTCCATCATTAGTGATTTGCTAGCGAAAACTTCCCATTTTTAGCATTTCGTTCAGTGGTCTCTGTTCAGGTTTGAAACTCAGACATTGCTTAGAAAAATATTTTTTTCATTTTACAAATCAGTTATCTTTTTAAACAACAATTGCTGCTCCTACTTCTTTGAAAATTTTGCATTTGCTGAGACTCCTGTGGGAGCAACAATCTAAAAGGGTTATCCTTTTGCTGGGTCCTTATCCACAGGACTAAAATTTTATAAACACAGTTTCTAAATTTTTGAAAAATTTTGAATTTTTACAACTTCTTGATCTGCATCTTTAAGATAGAATTTTAGCAAGCAAATATTATGCCTTTAGATGCATAGAAATACATGCTCCCATTTCTGATTACATGAAACAAGTTTTAAAAGGAAGGTTTTACAGAGTTGTGATAGCTTTGCATTTGGTCCTTCTTGAGTCAAAAGGCAATTTTGATACATTTTGGATGCAGCTCTCATGGTTGCATTGCTTTATTAATCTACATTCAGGCTTACCATCAAAACAACCAACTTGGACTGAAACAGATTCCCTTTTAAGTCAACAAGAATCAGATTGCACTTCCTTAGGGAGCCTGTTCCAGTGCCCAACCACCCTCTGGGGGAAGAACCTTTTCCTGATATCCAACCTAAACCTCCCCTGACTCAGCTTCAGGCCATTCCTTCGGGTCCTGTCACTGTCACCACAGAGCAGAGATCAGTGCCTGCCTCCCCTTTTCCCCTCACAAGGAAGCTGTAACTGCAGTGAGGTCTCCCCTCAGTCTCCTCCAGGCTGAACAGACCCAGTGCCCTCAGCCTCTCCTCACACAGCTTCCCCTCAAGGCCCTTCACCATCTTTGGTCCTTCACCATCTCCTTCCCTAAAGACATTTAATATCAGGTACCTTCTAGGACTATAACTGGGGGAGGGGAGGCTATAGAAACACACTCAAAACTGGATTTTAGTTTCCTTTCATTGATTTCACTTTCTTTTCATTCTCATTTACAAAACCAGATTACCAAAAAAAACCCCAAAAACCAACCAGCCAAAGACCCAAACAAAAAACCCCTCAAGCATTGATAAGAAATCTGTGTCCACATCCAGTCCTGCTGAGAGACCACGACCAGCAGCCAATACACCTCAGTATGACAAAATAAAAATACAGAAGTTTTTTTGGCGGGTCTGTACTTATCCACCACACTTAAAAGCTGCCAGGTGATGAAGAAGAATACATCCTACAAGAAATGGGAACTGCTAGGAGCCCTGCAGATGTACTTCTCTATAGCTCTGGATAGCATGTACAGCTCTACAGACTCTTTTAATCCAGGCAGAACCTCCTACAGTTTTTCCTGGAACAATGAGCTAAACAAATGTTATAAGGAAAATAAAAGCCTCAGAAAACTATTATTTTTTTAGGGAAAAATGTAAATATAGCATTAGTGTCCCTCATATGATTTATTGCTACTTTGTATCTTTAGGATAACACAAGTCCATTTTGTTGTTCTACTTGATGGCATTTTTTTTCATGTATGGTTGAGCATAGTATAAACAGGCTCATAACTGTCAGCACATAAGTTACTGCCAATGCTGCCTTGGGGTCACATTAACTTATATACCTAATTTTTCTTTTTCAGGGTGGTTTTTTTTTTTTAATTAATAGATTTTCTTACATGTATACATTTAGCATTTTCTTGTTTAGCTGACATAGTATACTTTTGGGGTTTCCCCTGTGGGTGTCGGAGAAAAAGATTGATGAATTATAATTTGATGAAGGTAGTTACGGTAGCAAAAAGTGAGAAATAGAATATTTGCAAAATGCCAGAGGTGAAGGAATAAGATACACATGATTAAAGCTGCTATAAAATCAAAGCTGTCAAAGCAACAATAGCAGTAAAAGAGAAATATTCAAGCAATGTTGGCTTCCCCAGATCATCCAGTGGTGCCATGAAGCATATTATTTAGGCAAGTCTGTTAGGAACACAGGGAGATTGGATTGGTTGTTTTTCTCACCAAATACAACAAATATGTTGAACTATAAACATTGTTTGCTCCAGGAATTTTGCCCAGGGCAACTGGGGATTGCAATTTCCTAATAGAATTCACAGCGCAAGCATTTACAGCAGCCCATACAAGGACCAGTTAAATGGAAGAAAGGTAAAGAACCTGGGAGTCAGACCCGAGCAGTAAAGTGCAGTAGAAGAACCAGAGAGAAACAGGCTTAGCAAAGGACTGAAGCATGCAGGCAGGTTCTTTAATATAAAGTATTTTTCGTTGAGGTTAAATACAAACTTTTGGCATATTGGTGTCAGAGTCACCTGTCCCTCACATAAGTATGGGCAAAACAACTAGAAACCAACTTGTCTCTTGAGTATAATCTAGAAATTTTATATTTTTATATATATATAAAAATATATATATATAAAATTTTCTTTCTTGTAACTTTGTTTCCAAATTTGTTAAAAACTATTTAATGCCTTGATAGAAGTTTATTTTTACCTTTAAGGTCAGGAATGATAGGGGATTTTGTCCAAAACACACTATTTCTTTGAACACAAAAAAACCCCCCCAAAACCTAAATAAAGCTCTATGTGTGCAGACAAAATTTTATAGGCAACTCCAAGACTGAGGAATCTCAGGAGATACACACGTTGCTATACGTCAGCCTTCTTTGGCAGAAGGTGGGTAGGCAATGGGGAGACAGTTCCTATAGAGGATAAACTCATGTTTTTCGTATCCTCTGTCTGCTATGAATAACTATTGAGAAAGAGCTGAACTATATTTTATATATTGTCACCAAGATGAGGTCTAAAGGGAATAGCAAAAGAGGATAATGACTGTAAGAGGAAGCAAAGAAAAATATTAGAAATGAAATTATTAAATACAAGTGGTAGAAAGAAAAGCACAGTGAAAACTGCTTTGCAGAGTTACTTAAAAATGTTAGTGTGAAGCAGGGGCTACAGAAGAGTAAAAGAGACATTTTCAAAAAGAGAGCACAGAAGTTGCTGAATGCTTCTTCCCTGTTTTAGTTCAGACAGCAGCTTTATCTGCTAGCCCAGGGAAGCAACACATTTCTCACACGGAAAACCTCAAAAGGTGCAGGACGAAGCTGTAGAGCAGTAATGATGAACAGATTTGGTGCCTAGTGTCACACTCATTGTTGAAAGATCCGTGCCTTATTGCTCCTTTGTGCCAGTCCAGATCTCTGACAGTGCTAAAGCTGACTCCGTTGCCAACGGTTTTCAAGAAGGCTGTGAGAAAACTGACAACAAAATTTCAGCAGAACCAGATGAGGTTTTACGTGACTCCAGCTTTTGTCATAAACCTGGAATTCAGACCAGGTCTGTCCAAAAATGTTTTCAGTGACTCATACCAAATGTTCACCTTGCACTCTTTTTTCAGTGAAACACGTAACATATGGATTTGTTTACGCAGGGACTGAGGAATGGGTTTAGTTTGACTCAGAGAGTCAAAAGCAAAAATAAAAATGCTAAACCAGAGCAAGTACAAAATCTGCAGCTGCATTCAGAACCACAGTAAGAAAGGACGCATACCAAAGAGGACAAAACAGAGATTTCCCTCATCTGTGTCATTTTCTAAGAGATGCCATTTTCTAAGATGTCATTTTCTAAGTCCTGGAGACACTTATATTGAAACGTTGATTTTACTGGTTTATTTCAACTTTTTCTCTCCATCTGACAGTGAAATAGAGGATGTCAGGTTTAGCCTTGGAATCAGCACAATTATTCCAGTCACACTGTCAGGTTAGTGGTTTACCTGTTTCCCCCCAGTGCAGAAATTGTAGCGAGTCTTTTGTTTCCATGGTGATGTAATGTTATGGAGGCTGGAGGTTTCCCTACTTCAAGGAGAGTTGGGATGCAATGGCAAAAGCCCTTAGCTAATGACAGTGAAGGGTCCTCAGGGAATTATCAGGTGCTAGCCCTTCTCCAGGAGTGAGTGCCTTGCTTTTAAGGTTGTCCTGCACTAAAGATGAGATTTCAAAACTGTCTAGAAATACCTAATCCTAATGGGAGATTAGACACCAACATTCTTAGGGTTCATTTTTCAGTTTATCTGAAAAGAAGAACAAAAGATGCCAAATATTAAGTTTTTTCATGAAGACATATACATTTCATTAAGCAAGTATATTTGGCTTTGTATTAAATGAAGTTTTTATGAACACAGCAAAGTCACATTCCTAAACACAATGTGCTAGCACTTTTGATATATGCTAGACTATTTATGTCTCCATCTGTTCAAAAGACACTGTCTGATCCTTTATTCCTTCAGGTTCTTTATTGTGTCCTCATTATGTATCCCTGACAGTACTAGCTGAATTTGGACACTGAAATATTTCTCACATTTAATGCATTCCTCATGTTATCTGGTTTTTGCTTTCATTTTCCCTGAAGTCTTTAGCAGACACGGTGGCCATCTCACTGAAAGCAAGGTCTGAAACTAGCAAAAAAGCTTCAAAAGGTATTTGGAAACAAAGAAGTGCTTATTGTTTCTCTTTTTTGTTCAAGCTCATTGAAATCTTATTCATTAGAGTGCAGTAATTGCAATCAGGAAATTAAAATTAAACTTCTCCTATGAACTAACTTTAAAAAGGAAACACTAAAGCAAAATCAAATTTGATTAGTCTTGATTCCATCCAGTCACCAAATCTGAGCTTCTCGTTCTGTTCTGTAGACTCAGAGACAAGGCAGCTCCTTAAAGAATTAGCATCTACCTGAACCAGCAAACCTGCTAGGGTTGAGAGGGAATAGACAGAACTATGCAAGACCCAAATCATTGGAAGGTATGAAGTTTACTTGATTCTGCATTTATAAATCCAAACCTCTTTCCAATTTACTGTAGACTAAAGGTTTTGAGTAAAACAATGTATATTACAAGGCCTCCGGCCACATTTGTGATGATCAAAAGCAAAGCTATAGACTCTTTTTCCAGAACAGTCTCTTGATTGTTTTACTTATTCAAATCCAATCAAAGGGCAAGAGCTGAAGTAACAAGAATCTCAAGTGAGACACAAGATAATGCCCAGTGATCCAATTCTGCAAACATATTAATTATCTGTGTGTACAGGTGAAAGCTTGAAAAATATTCTAGAATCCACCACACACAGAGACACTGAGCTCCTGTGCTTGCTATCCACAAATTCTCTCCTGTATTTTACATATGGTATTATCTATAAAAGCCAAAGAGATTTCTCATGAGAAAAAATATAGTATATACCCTTAGGCATTTGCAGACACTTCTATCCCAAAAAAATACCATAAAAGAAAGAGACATCAGTTGGGAAGGACTTACTCCACAAAACAGTAGTTCTCGGTACCATAAAATTACAGCATCACTTCTCTACCAAAACAAAGGGGATACTTCAAAATTAAGACTGTAAGTTATGCTCTGTGTTAGAGAAAATGTGTAAAATTGGAAAGCCACCCCATAGTTCTAACGGAACGCACTGTTTTAAGTATGACAAAAAAGTCACCTCAAAGACCCAAATCATACTTTGAATACTTATTCCACAAAAGCAGGGGATGAATTTTAAAGTGGGATTTAATGTTTCTGTTATAAAATATAATTTTCTCAATTACTGAATGTTTACATGTGCAAAGAAGTGTAACTTTGTAGTCTTTTCTGTACTCTAGATCCTATTAAATTCTAATATCTGTTTTATCTTTCCAAGCAGAATCTTTTTGCTGTTCAAAGGAAGTAATCTCAGGATGAAAACTCTCCAAATGGAAATGAATTCAAACTGTGCATGACACTGGTTCCTACAAAACTGACCAGTTTTTCAGTATCTCTAGGTCACTGTAGATCTGATATGCTATTGTATGAAATTCCATCTGAAATAACAGGCTTTGGAATATATTTATAGTGTTATTTCTGTAGTTCTTAGTACTTCTGCAGTACTGAGGCTGTTCTTAGACAAAAAAGAGATCACAGCAGGAAAGAAATCTCCTTCCTTCTACCAACTCACCTTCACCAGAAGCTCTTTACTAAAGAAAGACAGTCCGGGCATTTTACTCTAGTTTTATCTATCCCTAGTTCGATCTAAAAGTGTTCCTGCCTAGAAGCTGGAAAGCAGTAACAATTATAACCCAGATCTAAAACTGAAAACTTGGCTTTAGTATTTTAAGGGAAAAGTTTGGGGGTTTTCCTCAGGCATTCTCCTTTTGCTTTCATACATGCATTTAAGTTAAGAATGTCTGTGTAAGGAATGCAAGGGTTCCTTTTGCAGGAGATATATAATCCTTGCATATAAGCTTTTTAAAGACCACACAGTAAAGAGAACACACACAATCATTCCCGATAAATAAACATTCATAACTATTCCTAAAATTAGTAAGGAAATAAATGTTACTCTATTTTCCACTGGTTGTTTTTATATGGTTGCATTTCCTGGATCTATTCAGGGCTGGAAGTAGATTTGGGGAATATAGGAAAAAAGCCAAAGGAAGTTGAAGTACAGTTAAAAATATAAAGTTCCAGGGTGTAAAACCCAAGCTAATCATGAGAAAATGGTGAATGCAATAATGCAGACCCAGAAAGGTTCTGAGATGAGTGACCTGCTGGCAACTGCAACACCTCGAGGTTTGGTTGCAGCTACTGAGGTTTATAATGAAGGCAGGAAATCTCTCAGATAAAAAAGTAATCTTTCATTCAGCTCTGGTTTTAGAGAAATTCTCCCAGCACATGAAAAATGCTTTCCCCATCATGTAAAGAACCCCATGCAAGAAGATCTTTGTGCAACGATCTTTGTTCCACTTGCACAAGGAAGGGAAGTTCCTGCCACCCTCCTTTCCAGATCCAAGGCGTCAGGAGCACTCTGCAGTACTTTCTTCCCTAGAGAAGCAGAACACTTTGTGCCTGTCTCCTAAACAGCATGTTTGACCACAAGTTAATTCTGTTGGATTGACAGCAGCACTATGTAGATTAAACACAGAAACTCTCAAAGCAGTGATTCACATTAACTCTCTAAGAATTTACACACAAGGTGCAAGGGGGTATCTTTGCGGAGAACAACAAAAAGGCATTATACTAAAGGGACCATGCTATGAAAAAATTTCTTGGTATTTCTACCGAGGAGAAGTAGTAAAAAGGCAGCTCATCAAAGGATAGAAAATTATTATCACTATTACAGTTTGTCCTCAACCTAAGACTAAGTTTTTATAACATGAGGAGACAGAGATTATTTGTGGTTTGGCAGCTGAACTGAAAGAGAAAAATGTTACTCAACAAATACTTCAGAGCAAACAAGACTTAAAGTGATTAGGACTCGTTGCTGAAATGAAAATAATCAAAAAACTCTCCTTTTTTTTGTGTAAAATTGCAAAGGAAATGAAAGGACAGATTCCCATAACAGAAGACAACCTCTTTTTAATAAATACATCGGTTGATAACAACTTCCACCTGGCACATGGAAAATATGGTTTCAGCACCTACCTCCAGCTAAAGATATCAGAACTCAGGTTTCTAAAGCACATATCTTAACAGGCTAGAGGGGAATCCCTGTCCTTAGATTCTCAGTGTAACCAACAAACAGAAATTTTATATAGCACTTGTAAGATATGAGAAAGAGATGACCTTCCAAATGCACTTTTATTTCCATTACTTAGATACTCACTTTGACTTTCCAAACGCACTTTTACTTTCATTACTCAGATACTCATTTAAGAGCTAGGTTTACTGGCTTCTATAATCACATACTGTACTGAAGCAGAAAAAGATTAGCTTTAAACTTGAGTCTTGTAACTGAAAAAAATAGGCAGTTGCATCCCTTCTCTTTGACTTTGTACAGAATATTTAACGATTAAGACAACAAAAGAATAAGAACCGTCTCCTGAAGTGCCATAATAATGGCACTCATCTGTGCAACCAAAGGGACTTCATCCTGCCCTGCATCTTAAACACCACAGGATCTTCTTGGTATGTGAGTTTTGCCTCCACAGACAGGGGTGTGTGGGGGTGTGTGGGTGTGTGTATGTAATACATGTGCATATTTAATATATACACATAAATAAAAACTGATCTTTGATTTTCCATACCTTGAAAAACATATACTTCTGAACCGTTTGGTGAAAAGGCAACAGCAATCTGATAACTAGTTTAAAAATAACCCTCACAGATAATTTTTATTTTGATAATTCTAAGCAGATGTTGTTACAACAGTGAATGCTTGAAATTCTCCCCTTTTCCAAAGGAAAGCTAGGGAGGAGTCACATGAAGCTGATCCAACCCTTCACTGATTGTTATGATTGGCTTTCTAGCCCTTTGAACCTTGGAGCAGCAAAACCAGGCTGTAATGCAGACCAGAACCTGGCTCTAAGCCTTCGTGTTTTCAGCAGCAGAAAATACAGTTTTCAATAAGCACAATGAACTTCATAGGCCTGACAGATTTTCAGAGTTTGGTCTTAGCAGCTTAATGCAAAGCCATACATTTCTGTACAGTGTCTAGATTCATATAACAGGTCTTCACAGAAATTTAAGTGTTGACAGATAAGATGGAATGCTTTCATGTATTTAATGTCTCTCCTGCCCTGCTAAATGAGAATTATAGTGACACAGTCTAATGTGCTTGTAAAGAAAACTACCTTCTCAAAAATTTAAAATCAGCTTTATTTTTAAAAATGCAGGAAGAAACGTTAAATAAACATAAACCAGTGTTATCTAAAGTATTCAAAGTTATAGCAGTCTCAGTGGTTTTTTTCCTGTCCGCTCTCAACATTTACAACTGAAGTTGTTTGAAATGCAATTAGTGAGAAAACTTTGAAAGGAAACCTTGACAATTCTGTTCAATAAAAATATTTATTTTTACTTCGCTGGTCTGAGAATGTCATGATTTTTCCTTTGGGGCTCAGAACTTCACTTTAATACCTTGATAGATCATAACTGTTAGGTTATTATAAAATGCTGACAGATGAGGCTGTGATTTGTGAAAGCTCCATATGAATTTTACTTTTAATTTCTGTTAACATTTGACAGAGCTTCATGACATTAGAACCACAAAGTTCATTGAAATTCAGCAGTAGTTGAGCACCTCGCATACATTTCTCATTTACAGATAACACTTGTACATCTCCTGACACAAAGATTCAAAATTAATCTCGTCAAAAGCTGAAAGAAATACACGGTGTTTTATTTCACAATAAAACTGAATGCATCAAAGGGCCTCTGTGTTGGTAAATTACTCCAGTTGGGCATAGGGAGGATTTTTAATTGGTTTGCATCTTTCCTGTTCTGACAACGTTATATCAAACACATCAAAAAGTAAATAAATGACTGAGGTTGCCCCCAAGGTGGCATGTCAGCAGCAGTATTCCTGAAAATTATTACCAAAATCATGAATGGCTCATACAGACTAACTGCTTCTGGAATTTTTCGATTATTTGTGTAATAAAGTAGGAACAAGCTTTGTGAGTTATGAATCAATATTTAATGAAGTCTAGCTTTCATAATTGACATCTTTACTTATTAACATAATCAGCTATTTGAAGAAAAATGTACTAAGATTATAAAATAAGCAATAAATAACTACACAATAAATATAGTAATAGTAATATAATCATTCTGGTTTTCTCAAATTTCATGTATTAGTCCTACTTTACTGACTAGGATGAAATAATACTCAAAACTGCTCCTACGTCAGTTGTTGGAGTGATGGAGTGGTAGCCTGTGTAGAAATTATGTGCAGTTTTTAAGAACTGCATCATATCAGGGCACTTCTTCAGAGGTCTCTCAGAGGGAAAGCAACATATCAGGTAGAACAACACTACCCAACAACAAATCAGCTGTGGAAGCTGGAAGTCAAACAGCTGAAGCCTGGAAATTTACAGACCCTCTCCTGACAATTGGCAATACAGAGTGGATAATCCAGATGACTTTCTGAATATTCTTTCAGCTCTAAAAAGACCGTTTCTATATTCTTGCTCAAGAGTGACTGCAGAAGTTATGAACGCTCTGTTTTACTTCAGTATATAGCCCAAGGTGTAACTTATCAGTTACTTCTTTGTGAAATCCTTGAGATATCTCTCGAGCAATAAGAGCATAAGAAAATGTCTAATAAGATTGAAATTTTCTTCATCTCATGGACCCTATTGACTTTAAACTAGCATTGATTTCAACAGAATATGCAGACTAATGACAAGTTTATAATTTCATGTAATAGTTGCATCATCTTTAGTGCTTTATTTCTAGTTAATTATCACCTGAACAGAACTGAAAGTGAGAACACTATTTTCACCTTTCTAGGTGGGATGAAGCTAATCCAACTCCATAACCTGCTTCATATCTGAAAATATCAGACAGCTGGTACTCAGATCACAGCAGAAGGTATTTAGTGGAAACAACTGTCAGATTTGATTTATTTAGCATTATTCAGATTTACAACCAAGGCTTTTAACTGATGTGTGAATTCTAGAGAGACGGTTAAACGCCTTTTTACTATTTTGATTGTTTGTTATAAAATTTTGTCTTTAACAAATCTACAGAAGTGCATTCTCTTTTATCATCGTGACCAGGGTCCTTTAGGTTTGTTGAGATGTACGTGACTTGGGTTGTGTGTTTATTTAAACTAGAGAGATATGAGACATTCCTTCTATAGCTCACACTTTACTAACGACTTCCAACACACTTCTAATGTTTTCATTCCATCTGCATGAATATTCAATAAGACAGCAGGTAGCTATGTTTATTCTGGTGGTGAATATACAGGGTCATTCAAGTACCGAATGTGGATTTTCAAGTGCCAGAAGTGTGGACCTCTTTCATTTCCCTAGAGCAATAATTTTATTGGCTGCTTTCATATGGGCAAGTGTCTTGCCCTGAGACAGAAACTAACTGCAGGCAATTAAATGTAGCTAAGCTATTACAAATGAAATGCAATAGCTTGAGAGATGGACCAGGATTTGAATTTTTTGGATGCTGATCTGACTTGATCTTCGAACCACCCGAACTTGTGTTACCAGCATGAAATAGAATGTTGTGTAAAAATAGGTATTTGTTAAAAAACGGAAGCAAAATGGAATGGGTATCTTCATTCAAATACCAGTCTTTGATAATTAACACTTTGGCATAGGGAAATTGTTATGAATATGCATCAATGGAACAGCTCTTTGTAATAACATAGGAATGAATAATGTGAAATAAGAAGTTACCTTTTCTTTGGCTTTATCCTGAACTATTTCAGAGGTAAGTGTCATACTCCTTCATGTTTTCCACTGGAATAATAGCATACCAAAGATAAAAAACACTAGATGCTTATGAACATGATCAGCTGGAGGGTGCTTCAAATAAGCATCACAGGCACAAGAAAAAGAGAAACACTACTGATTTTTGACAGAGCTGTGAGTACCCCTCTAAGTGATTTATCTCTAGATAATCTATTTCAGATACAAAACTAGTAAGACCTTTCTTTGAAACATAGTGTAGTCAGATAGAGATGAAACCATAAAGGTCATGATGCATTCTGAAATTCAGACACATACTGAGGTGCCAAACACATTCAACTGAAAAAATTCATCCTTAATGTAATTCCCATTCCTGTTCCTGAGACCTTTGTGAGGAAGAGTGAAGTGATTCTTGTATTTTCTTATGCAATCAGACAGGAAAACAAGAAAAACCTGTAAAGGTCTGCAGTCTAAGAAATGCTCTTGAAGTGGGAATTATGTAACAATTACAGAATAAAGACACTAAGAATAAAGATATGGCTGAATTAAGACCATCAGACTACCTCTGCTCTGGAATCCAATATGTCATATGCAAATCATTAGAGATTCAGTCAAATAAGAATGTATAACCCTTTATAACACGTCCAATAAATTTTAAACCAGGCACATTCTACACAGATTAAATACTTTTTCTACATGAATGATTTTTAAATCTAAATAAAGGAATCAAATTAGGATTCTACCATGCTCTATTTACAGGATTTTAGATATAAAGTCACTGCAGTAGCAGGAATTCCAGGAACTAGAAGCACTTCAAACATATTCAGGGGTATATTCAGTATATTCTCTCATTAAATCCTTCCAAAAATAATGTCTTTTCAAGCAGTGTGAAAAACAGGAAAAGCAATGTGTGTGAAGTAGCATTAGGTATCCAGTTATGGCCAATCACCAATAAAACCATTACATACACAAAAGTATAAAACAAAACTGTATAAACAGAAACAATTTCTGACAGTGATCTATAGCCCCACTTCCAAAAGGAAATCTTAGTTGAGTGACACATCGAGAATTGTAATAAAAAATTAGCTCAATACTGCAGTCACAGGCTACATCAATCTTTGTTTCCAATGACAGTTTCTGATTTTGAGTTAAATTCAAAAAAAAACCCCCAAGATAAGTTCTTGTGCTCACCAACGTCAGAGAATCAATATTCATGCAAGGCATAATTTTTTTGAAAAGAAGAGAAAATATCTGGGTTTTTTTCCCAACAATGATCAAAGGGTTAGTCTCACATGGTCTTTGAAAAGACCTGTATGTGACTCTTTCTATATATCAAAAATGTTGATCCAAGTTCAGTCAAACAAGATTAAAACATTTTGTAGTTTTCCTTACCATCTCAAGCTTTTATAGTCTTGTAGTCCCTCTCAGCACCTATGAATATAGCACTAAACTAAAGGACTTCATGACAGTCTCATGTTCTCTTCTATTCCTACTGGAATCTGAAAAAACAGGGAGATATCTCTAATTTAAACTGTAAGATGGTATTATTTAGCTTTTTAATTTCTATTTTCTTACAAGTTGATTATCACCACAATATCTGGACTCTGAAAAGAATTTTAAAAATAAACACTGTCTTTCCCTTCTCCAGACAACAGAAAAAATGAGATACAAAAGTGTGTGTGTGTGTGTCTATGCATGAGGAATGCAGTGAGGGAAAGCCAATTCAATGAGCTGAGTTTTGAACGCTGTGATAGTGAGAGTAATTTTTATTTATTCCTGTGGTAAGTTTCATAAGCTTAGTTCTCCTCTCTGTTAGTGAGATTTCCTCTTCTGGTCACAGTTTTGTGATTCCAGTGGAATGTAGCTGTCAGAGCTTATAGCAAGGAGTATATTTAAAATATATAGGGCTCTGAATATCAGGGAATAAAACAATCTACAACATATATTCACTAGGAGACTGAGTGGAATGCAGAGCAGAGAAATGATGCTCTCAGTTGCTTGCAATTTCTTTGAACTTTCATCATTATTTGCAGTTCCTTTACAAAGAGTGGATTATAATAAACACATCTGGGGATCAGAAACCATCATTGCAACATCTGTGCTCAGGAGACTGAATTATACATTTCTGGAATACTATGTCCCAAATAATAATAGAAATTTTGAAGCCATAATCAATCAGAAATCTGCATTAATATTAAGGGATCTGTGAAAGCCATATAATATACCTATAAAACATATACAATATATTTTTTAAGGATTCAATAAAAAAAGAGCAAGGCTGCTGAGGTCACAGAGACATAAGGGAGAAAGATTTTCAAAGACTCTGGTTCATCACCATTCCTCCAATCTCTCCATCTCCACCTGGCAGGCAACAACATTTTCTTCTTCCTTACAATTATTTGTGGGGAAGAAAGACCTCCTGGTCTTTCCTCTTGTGCCTTGGTTCTAATCTACAGGACCAGAGGAAGAGTCATTTTCATTTAGCATAGTCCAGATTCAGGGCTGCAAAGGAGTGAGAGGGACTGAATGACCATACAAGCCACCAGATGCCTTCAATGGGAGCAGAAATTGGTTTATGCTCAGGAGGCAAAAAAAAAAAAAAAATCCTGTCCCGAAAACCAGTGGCTCCTGCCTCTCAGTTTCTGCCAAGGTCTGAGTTAAAAGGTCACAAAACTTCCATAAAACACAATTTGCTTTGGTGAAAACTAGCTACATTTGGCTTTTAATTCTTACAGAATTCTGAAAACTATTGTAGCTGAAAGACACTGGTTTTGAACACTGCTATTTAAGGCAAAAGTCTAAATGTCCCAATACCTTGACACAAAGTTTGAAAGACCCTCCAAAATCCAACAGGGAATTCTAGGTTTGCCCGATAGGAGGCACTATATGGAAGATCACATTACAGTATGGAAAAACCAAAGGGAGCCCTTATCTTCCAGGCTTCTACGGCCACATGCCACGACAGCACAGGAAACCAATTCATCTGTTCAGGAGAAGAGAACGTCCTACTCAGTGATGTGTCAAAAGACTCAACACCTCCCAAAGAGGCATTATATTCAGAGATGCAGAATGCAAGGAAGAGTTCAGACACATCTGCAGGACATGTTTTCTTAGGATACAATTGCAGTTGCTGGTCTTTAAAAACAACTCCAAACACCTAAGCAGGCTACATTGGCATAATGCTCACTATGCCACTCAGGAATACTGTCTGTGGTCAAAACGGCTACCAGATCCCTAGAGCCTAGAAGGAAATGTCCATGTTCAATAAATCTACAAAGTCATGGTTGGAGAAGCTGGAGCACATCACCTCTTTCTCAGTTTAGTAAATCCCCGGTTCTTCATTTGGGAATGCAAGTTTTGGGGTTTTTTGATTTTTAATTATGAACCTGAGAATAAAATTCAAGTTGATGCTCAGGTCTTTATAGCAACAAATCAATCAATATTCAAACAGAAGAAAATGTAAATTTAAATGTCTGATCACCTTCTTCCCCTGTAGTTTTTTATCTATAATATTTCCATTAACTCTTTTCAGCTCCATCCTCTCTTTGAATTAACCTGGCTATGTACTTCAAACAAGACCCTTAGAAATCTTTCATGTCTTTGCTGTTGTTTCTTTCTCTTCCTCCCTGCAGTTTTATACTTTGGTGTTTGGGTTCAGGGGGTTTATATCTTTTCATGCTACTTTTCTTTTTCTTGTTGTTTTTCTCCAGCTTCTGCTTAGATTTCCATATCTTTCTTAAACACGTCTCTCCATTTCATTTCCAAAGAATTAAAATCAACTGATGGAAGCAGAATTTAAGGATGAGTTGCAGAGACAATATCAGGATGAATCAGCTTTTAGAGGAACACTAAAGGTAGCTCTAAAATTAAGTCATTGGATGGAAGCTTTTTAAACACACATCTGTGGATAAAGCATTTTTACACTTACTATGACCATCCAGCTTCTGTCTAACTGTGAAGATACTTAAACTTCAATTTTCCAAAAACGTTTAGAATTGAAAACTCAGGAATCAACAGAATATTTTATTCTAGACTAGATTCAACAGCTTGACAGGTTTGAAACTATGCTGCTTAATATCAAATACTAAAGCAGAAATCTAACTTAGCAGAGAGAGACCAGAACCCAAGACTCCTCTCCTTCTGGCAAGTGTCCTGATCACTGAACCGCAAGTTTATGTTTCTCTGCTTGTCAGCTTTCTGCATAATGGTACAGCAGCACCAG
The DNA here is from genome assembly GCA_013398855.1 of Mohoua ochrocephala. Taxonomy (NCBI): domain Eukaryota; kingdom Metazoa; phylum Chordata; class Aves; order Passeriformes; family Acanthizidae; genus Mohoua; species Mohoua ochrocephala. The sequence continues at coordinate 85,116 of VZTA01023369.1, read as the reverse complement.
GAGAGGGACACTGATGCCTAACTGGTTTGGTAGGCATGTTCCCAGGAGGCAGAAATACCAACTCAAATCTGCTTCACCAGAAAGAAAAAATGGGATTGAAGTACAGGAAAGCCTGTGAGGATGTGAAGAGTTGACTACAGACCTGCTGTAGAGAAGAGCTCTGCCACTTTCATATGTGTTTTAAAAGACAGCAATACCTGAAAGTCAGAGAGCACAACTCATGCCTCCCAGGGGATTTAGCCTTTTATAGTGCATGCCCCAGTACTCACTGTAAATTGTACAATATTATTCTAGACTAATTTAGACTAAAGTCTAAATACGAGTATGATTATACACAAGTAACCTAAAAGATGTTGGTGCAGCTTATAGGTGCTTCAAATAAACTCATGTTGAGATTATGATTTGAATTTCAATTAATAGAATCAACTCAACCAACTTCAGATCTCAGTATTACTTGAAGAACAACAAGCATCAAAATTCAACCATCACTCTGCAAGCTGCCCCTACAGTTGCCTAACTACCAGTTAGTCAAACAAATACTCAGTTCTGGCCTCTTCGCAACTAGCTAGGATTTAAAATTCCAGTCGGCATTTCCCACATTTTCCAAAATTTCCCGCATTCCAAATGCTTTGAGAATTTCCATCGGGTTAATAACCTTATTCTTCTTGGTGAATGTCATCTGTTTGGTAAATATCGCCAAATGTCATGTGTTTGGTAAATAACATTAATTGTGTGCCTCAGTGAAATAAAGAGGTCAGACTGTTTACATGGGTCTTAAATTGTTTATCACTTGCAGTACAGACAAGCCTGACTGTGCTACAATTAAGGGGAAAACATACAAGATACATGAGTAACAGTTTTGGTCATGAATTAAAGCATAAAAATTCTCTGCTGCACTGTCATAAGTCTTAAGTGTCTATTAACACCTCATAGGTAAGTTCTGCTCAGCAGTCCCTGTCTGGAAAATCCAGGCTATTAAAAGACTTTTAAAAATCACTACTTCTGCACCGACTTTTCTTTAGTAAAATTCAGATAACAGCTACAGTGAAGAATAATTCTTTTGTTTAATCTGCTTTTTATTGGTTAAGCCAAGTACTCTGTAGGTACTTGGCCAAGAAAATATAGAAGGATATTCAGGTGTCATTGGATGTAATTTTGAAGTTTACACACTTTTTTAGCCTGGCAAGCAAAAATATTTCACCCAGGATATTATGCATGCACGGGGCTGCCAAAAATATGTTTAAATGTTACAGATCTACAGTGCCATCTGGCCCAGCAGCTTTTCAGATACAGTCTAGAGACATAAGAGAGAGAGACACTGCTGGAGATCTCATAAGAGATATCTATTACATCTATTTCCAAGGAATCAAAGATCTTATCTAAAATGCAGCAGACCACTCTCAAAAGCAGCCACCATATTTTCCAAGAGAATTAAGGAAAGAAAGTATGAAGAAGAACCTTCCTAAGCTCTCAATAGTATCATGTATCCATGTGTGCGTTATGGATATATATATATATATATCAATGTACTGACCCACACACACCTCTGGATTGGTCCGTGGTGACATGGCTTGTTACCATTTACAGGACTAATGTTTGAAGTAACTGTATAATGTAAAAGAGGAGAAAGAAATACCAGCTATTTCTTAAAGGAAGAGATGAAATAAAGGAAACCCCAAATAAACTAGAAATCTGTCTGCTTAATCTATTTCTGATTGATCTCCTTGAGACATTTCTAATTGCTCCACGTGTTTTACAGGTACCAGGTAGCATTTTGTCAACTTTATAGCTTTACATCTGAGGTCATTCAGTAATATGGCCTCCCTCTAATTTTCTTCTTTTGACAACATTCATAACCATTGCAAAAATAATGTTCTAAGAAAGAACAGATAACATGTGTTTCAAACTAAGAAAGTCTGAAAGGAAAAACTGGCAACTTGTTAAGAAAAGCAAATGCTGCATAACAGCAGAAATTAAAAATACAATTGCTACAAACTCATGAAGATTTAATAGAATCACTTAATATTAGAACAGAGGGAGAAAACAAGACCACAAAACAACCATAGTCAGCAACATACTCGGCATATGTAGTTTCTTTTCCTGATTCCAGAGATTGTCAGCAGACCATGTTTTCACAAATGCATTCATATTTTGTCAATGAATTTTCTGATTTCATTGTTTTAAAAATAACTAATTTTATTAAAAGCCTGAGCTTTATTAAAAACTCTTAATACTCGGCATGAAAAACTCTGAGTGAGGGTTAAGTAGTATCATGCCAAGTCATAAGCAAATTTTTATGATTTTGAACCTTTTTTAAAGAACCATGATTTTAAGTCTCAGGGAGATGAACATCTAAAGGACATTCAGTGGTAAAGAGTATCAGGGATTTTTGGAATCATTATAAACTTAAGCATGGAGGGAGAAACCAAATTTTGTCTGTGTCATTGTTTAAAAATGAGATAGACTACTCTAAAATTGACTGGCTAGGGATAGAATCAGTTTTCAAAGTAATTACAGAATAAAGGGATGAAAATAACAGCACAGGATATTATTTTGGACTATACAAAGGGGTCCCTTCCCAGATAACAGTCGCCCAAAAGTCTGAATTTTGGGGGAGAAGCATTAAGAACCATGTATTTCTGCTGCACTAGGAATAATGCAATTTATTAAGATAAATAAATAACCATCCATACATTCTAGCTTTCTGTCACCAATACAAGCTAATTGAGTAGGTGGGCTTGTTATAAACTCAGAAGGCAGTTATCCTCCTGTCTGGCTTGCTTAGCTGGGTCTGTGCCAGAGCACTAAAGAATCTGTCACTGAGCAGTGGAAGCGAAGTCTCTCCTGTGTCACACACCTATAAATAGGCGTGTATGTATATGTATGGGCATGTCTCCATGTATTTCATCTTCTAGTGCAAATAAACAAGCACATTCAAAACCCACTCCTGAGCATCTCCAACAATTAATTTTTGGCAATTTTCAAACAACACAACGGCAGCAGAATGCACAGCCTGTACTCCGTTTACAAGAATATAAACTGTATGCACGCCTGGCTGCTCCTCACTCCCTGCTCAACTTACTCCAACACAGTGAATCGGTTCTGTGTTTTCCGAGCTCCCACCTTGACTGGTAGAAGGAAAGAATATACATGCTTACCACATATATATGAAGTTATATCTTCATCTATGGATCTCCATACAGAATGTAAAGCACTAATCTGATGCAATTAATAATAAAAAAATAGTTCAAATAAAACACACATAAAAACCCATAATAAAAAAAGTTAATACTCCACTAAAGCATTAACCAAACAAACTTATAAACCAAACAAAAGAATTCAGAATCACTTCTCAGATATCCTTTCCACAGATGCAGTGAAAGGAACAAATCAATATTGATCCGCAAGCCCTCTCTCCTGGATCACAGGTGGAAAATTCAGCTGCAACAGCCACTTGGGCCTCTACACTTGATGACTCTTCCTCCCTCTTATAACTACCTTATTAGAAGACTCTTACGTGTAGCTTTTTTTAAGGGGTCAAAAAGAAATCTGATGTGATTTTACTGGGGCAAACACAGCCCCTGAAACGCTTGCACATCAGCCAGGAAGCTCTTCTGTTGCTTATGGCAGCCTATCTCTTACTCTGCCAGCAAGAAACACCCTTTGTCAGGCTCCATAAAGAAACAGTAATCCAACATAAAAACCTCTTCTTTCCTGCCAGGATTAATGAGAAATGAAGCTGAAGTATTGTGCTGACAAGGATGAGAAGGCAATATTTAAATCAGAGCAAAACCTAGTATACACTGTAAGTAATTTGATTAAACAGTAATCTAAGTGATCAGTGTTAACAAGGGTCTGCTTTGTTTTCTGATAAGCAGAGAAACGTGAAACAAACTCTTCCCAATTAAAAATGGGGCCAGGCCACCTGCTGCTGCCTTCAGTGGGATGAGGATGGCCTTCCCAGGGAGGGTGGCAGCAGCTGGCAGCCGTCCAGCCGTGCCAGGGACACGCATCCCTCCGTGCACGGGTACCTGTGGGCACCTCCACAGCCCTGCACGAGCAGGTCCCCGCCGCACCCTGGGACGAGATCGCTGGTGGCCACTGTGTCTAAATTACAAATCCACTTGCATGAAACGGAGCCTGCCCGGTGCCAGGAAACAGACAAAGCCTATGCAAAGAGTCAGCCCTCAGAAGGGATAAAGCAGCTCCTAGAGGAGAGACAGTGATTAAATAAAGTCCAGCAAATGATGCCAATAAACAAGTTTTCAATTATCAAAGGACACCCAGGCAGCCAAAAAGAGGCTGCTAAAAGCTGTAATCACACTATTCTACAGTACCCACTTCAAAAAGTAGAGAAACATATAATATATTTTGGCTGTAAAAGAACACGAAGAGCAGACTATTTAAGAAAATTGCAACCTGCTACAAAAACAAGCTTGAGTGCCTTCTATTTAAGAGAGTGGGGCTGCATTTCAGATCCCATTTCTTACTTCAGGTGAATTATATCTCTGAATCATGCAGCAGTTATCTGTCTGCATGTTTTTCTTTGATACCATTATATCCTCCTGTCCTTGACCCCATCTGAGACTGAAAATCTCTGGGGACTGCTAATGGGGCAAAATTTTCCATGAATATGTTTGTATTTATAAATTGATTTACTTAAGCCACACTAATGTAATTTGTGTATTTGCTTTCTGAAAAAAAAAACTTGTTCATTTGGGTTTTGCTGGCATGAATGTTTACTAAAGTAAATTCCAAAGATGTAGCCAAAGGTATTAGGATCAGCAAGAGGCTTTTAAAGTGTACCGTAGAGCGTCAGTGCATTTATATTTGCACAAGACAAATGATTCTCACTCAGCCAGCCAAGGAAGAGAGAGAAAATTTGGAGGTTTCCTGGCCAGTCATAATTAACCAATACAGCATGAAGAATAAGTGCTGAAAGCAGAAAATCTGTTGGTAATGAACAAAAACAGTTTCATGTGTTACCAGGTAGTATTCCAACATTTTTTTCAGACTGGATAGATTCAAAGATGCAATACGGTCATCCTGACTATGCACAGAGTAGAAGTCTCCTAGGATAGGAGCTCAGAACCTGTAAAAGATTTACTTGTTTTGAAAGACAAATCTATATTTGCACATACACTGGGCTACAGCAGACTTCTTGAAGCACCCCAAATCAACAAAGTTTTTTGTCTGACCTGTTGTCTCATAGTAACAGGTCCTTGGGAAGACCAAATCTGAATGCGGGTCTGAACACAGAGCATAGGGGATTCTGAACAACTAATTTTTCTAATCAAAATACTGTTCAGTTCTCAAATTATTTTGCTTTTAATTCTATGTTTGCGCAACAGCAGACTAAGGGTAAATTATTTTATTCGGTTTGCTCTTTTAGCAATTTGCCACATTGAAAAAAAAAGTGCACATCAGCTCAACAAATTAAAATCAGTTGTGGTTTAATCATTTTCCCTTTAGCCAAGACCATTAGCATGGCATAATTAAGTAAACGCTAAAAGCTAGAAGAGGAGTCTGCAAGGCAGAGCTGCCATTCCTGCAAATTCTTTTATACACCTTCTCTGTATTTTTTCAGGTCACTCGTCAGTAAATGTGAAATTTATGAAATTTCCTCAGCTTTGAGGAAAGTCTTTAGTTCTTTCCAGATTATTGAAATTGATTTGCACTTCACTGCTCTCTTAGACCTTTAGGGACATTAGCATGAGACCCCACCATCATTCCGGGTATTCTATGATCTTGATGTAATACGTTGTGATTCCCCTAGCTTGTGAATTGTATTTAACAGGACGACAATGGCTTCATCGACAGGTTAATTTAAGTAGTGCATGTTCTCATTTGAACTATTTGGATGACTAGCACATGTATTTAGGCCTGGTTAAACTCAAAGCACATACTGATGCTATATCTGGCAACCAGAGTAAGCAACAATTTTCCTTGGCATTTTATTTTATCAAACAGATCTTTACAAGGATTGAGAAAGATCCCCACAGGCACACATACCGATAGTCTTTTCATGGAGATTTTCGTGCCCATTTGGAAAACAGTGTCTCCTTACATCATCTTGCATAGGAGTCCATCCAAAAGGATATGCACTCATGCTAAGGAACTTGGACATGATGAGCAAAACACTTTCTGGTGTATAGGCTACAAACATTGCTGTGACATGTTAGTGTTGAGCAGCTTCAAACTTAGCCTCACCAATCCTGCAAGGATTTCCTCAGCTGTCACATTCTAGAATCAGATTCCTTTCCATGTATTTTGATGTATGTTGACAATCAGACTGGGTACAGTACTAACCCGACTAAGCTAAGAACTGTATTTTAAACAACTACGTTAACCACGTTAAGAATTATATTTAACAATATTAAAAGTATTATTTTCACAAAATACGGCCTTTCATAATGGAGAGCGCCAAGTTTCTGCCTCTCACAGTTCCATGTGTACACGGGGACAAACATGAGTCATGGGAATGTCCCTCTGGGGCAATTCCAATGGGAAAATGCTCTCAGACATTCAAACAGACTCTGGCCCATATTTCTTAGGTCACAGAAATCTAACAATGGGGAATTAACCTCCATATATTTTCCCTGAATCCCAGCTCTTCCAAGTTTATTGAAAGGGAACAAAACACAGGCCAACAACACAGTATGGCTGAACTCTCTGCTCAAAAAACCCAGGGTAAGAACTCTAGAAAAGGCCTACTGAAAGCCTGTGATATCCATTCCACTCAGTCAGGGCAGTATTTGCCTTCCTTCAGCTTCAATTATCATTTTCCTGGAGGCTGAAGGCTATTCTGTACTTTGTTTTATTCCTAAGTGTTCTGGTTTCTCCATCAGGTAAGTTTGACACCTTACATAGGTGTAGCAGGGCACAGTTATCTTCTTCTGCGCTAACCAGTGGAAATTAATGTATCACAGATTTATTCATAAACTCTCATATGATGCTGTAGTCTTTCAGATACATGAATAGATTTGTAAAATACATTAGTTACATGTAAAGGAACAAGTGCAAATTCAGGGCCCAAATCTCTAGCTCTGCAACAGCTTGTACTTAATGTATCAGAGCCTAGGAAATTTGAGTGTCATGCTCTGTATTAAACACAACAGTTTGCTGCAGAATTTACGATTTA
>VZTA01023369.1:2555-77967 GCA_013398855.1 Mohoua ochrocephala | reverse complement strand
GGTGGGTAGAGCAAAACAGATGTAAATTAGGATCTTAGAATTTTGTGACCTGATTGGCACATGAACTACTTTAAATATATAACCATAAATGCTATAATTCCTGAGGGAAATGTGTTAGTACTAGACAACTTTGAAAATCATCTGTCGCCTTTGGGAGTCCTAAAATAGGATCTGAATTCACCTGGAAATCCATTTCAGTTCTGTGTGCTGGTTACCTGAAAAACTAGAATGTTATTGAAATTTTCTTCTCATATGCTTCACTGCATGATTCATGCATAGAATTACTGTTCATCAGCATGGACTGTGTCTGCAATGGGATTCCTGCTTGTTATCCAGCTGTGAGAAATGCACAAGCTGTAAAATAAGTTAGGAAAGGAGTGAAAGAGACTGAAACCAATGCAAATGAACATACTAAAAAAGGAACAAAAGTGTAATACTATTTGTAAAAGGAAACAGGACAAGCCACGGATAATTCAGGGTTAGGATCTAACAATCATTTTCCCTCCAAATCTCTTGACCTCTTGGTGCAGATGGTACTTTCTCAGTTCTGAAAATTTGATTTTTTTTCAGGGATACTTCTCTGTGAGAAGTCTTGCCTGTGTGACAATACACGAGTTATTCCTTTCAACTTGGAAATTTTGCCATTTCTTTCCTTGTACAGAAGAAGCCTAAATATTCATGCAAAAGATGTTCCTATTCTAATCTCAGCTTATTAGAATATTACCATACTTTATGCTTGTTATCCTTTGAAGAGAATTTATAGCAAGTGTTTATTTAGTTACTGAAAGTTCCCAGAGTTAAGGAAGTTCCCAGAGTTTTCTAAAGTCCAGTGTTTGCTAAGAAATTACTAACCCCAAAAGTATCAAATAATCATAGCTATAAACACCAAACTTATATACTGCCAACTGTACTTACGCAGAAGATAAAATACAGCTTTCTGACTTACTCAATACTTGAAACTTTATTATTTATTTTGAGAGAATGTGCGTATGGGTGCACTCTGCAGACTAATTGACAGTAGTTGTTCACTCCAAACTATAAACATACTATGAATTGTGAAACAGGAAAAGACTGGCTGCAGGCAAACTACCAACTAGTAACTTCTAAGAGACCAAGATATGATCTCTTCTTACAGGGTAGCAGCTGTTGTGACCATGATTTTTATTTACAGAAAACAAATTCTTTTAAACATTTATGCTTTAGAAGAAAACACAAGTATGCAAAACAGTGTAAAGATTTAAAGGATAACTGTCAATCATTTTGTTACCAAGGTCTTGTGTTAAATCAGTAATTCTTCCCTTCTTGCAAACCTTTAGTTTTAAGTCTACAAAAAGAATTCTTGAAACTCATTAGAAATATTCTACATTCTCAAACACAGTGTAGAATTCTTGTAACTGAAAAATATTTCCAGCACATTTTCTTCCTCAGAAATAAAAAAACCCCTCAACTTTGCCACCTTTTAAATGCTTTAATGCTTCTATACGGTGTTGGATGAAAATACCGGCTGCTCTAAAATGCTTTTCAGTGAATTGTGAGATGTCTGTATCCAATAAATAAAATGTAAACAAAAGAGCTTTCATCAGATCATCTTAGTACACAGATAAAGTAATGAGCATTAAGACATTGTGTATTTCAGTAATTCTCAATATTTCTGTTGCAAAATTGTTCTTTACATTTTTACTTTGAACAGAGTTGAGTATTTTTTAGCTTTAAAGGCTTAATGATAATATATTTCTTCCCAATTACAAGATGACGTATAAGGTAACATATCAATTGGTAATCTATCATTCATCAACAATTGAATGACATTTCTTAGCTCATGCAGAACCTTTAGAAAATTCACACAGAAACCCATATGTAAGTTTTAGAAATCTGCATTTAAAAGCAGCACAGTTTTATCTAGAAACGGCGACCCTATCAGGCACATTTTCCTTTGAAAATTTGAAACAAAAAATTCCGCAAGCCAAAATCATGTATAAGACATTGTAACTGGAGATATCACCATTGATCTCTTAACAATAAAATGTTTTATCTATCTTGTATTGTTTCATCTAGTAATGATTAAATATTCCTATCTATCAATTGTAATTATTTTACTTTTCTTTAAATATGGGGCTCCCTTAAGGCGCAGTCGCAAACCCATGTGGCTAAACCACTGAGAAGAGTTTCCCTAAATAATCACTGATGAATGATCTGCCAGTCTTTCTGTATGTTTGAAATATTTTTGTTAATTACTTGGAAAGCAGTACCTTGAGCACTCTTCCTTATTCTCTCTCCAGATAATTGTACTGAATAATAAGATGCATCATTACTATAAATAAAAATCTGCTTTCCCTTGACACCCTTAAATGTCTACATTTCTTTTGTGATGAAAACTAGGACGGTGGTAGGCTATGATATTTTCCTTGTTCCAGATCCGAGTCTTATTTTTAGATACGTTATTACTGCTGAGGAAACAGAGAAGCTCTGCAAAGAGTGTTTGTGTACCACAGTTACATATTTTTTCCATCTGGGGGAAAAAAAAAAGATTTTCCTCAGCCTCCTTTTAACATATGGAGTTTGTCACATCAATCATTGGTGGAGAACATGTAGTGGCATCCATGTCATATGGGTGACAGGGCTGTTTTACATAGTATCAGTATTTTAGATTCATGCTTTCCCAAGCTACAAAGCACAGACATTCTACTTAGCAATAGCATAGTTCTTCCAAAGAAGAGCTGTCTTTTGTCAAGTATTTTCATCAGAGAGGCATAAAAATGTTACAAATGATCCCTAAGTAATAATCTAGGTACTTCTGCATGCAGTCTTTCTCTAGCTTGTATAACACATTTGAGCTGGGTGCTTAATACATATGGGGATCACACTAGGGAAACCTTTATCTTGGTGCCTGTATTCATATAGAAACTATGTCTTGCTTTCGTGTGTGGCTGTGTAGAGGCCCAGCCAGTGAGACTGTTTTTCAGAGATGATCAACAAATCTGAGGCCTGCAGTCAGTAGCATTCCCCAGGGGCCTATACTGGGTCTACTCTTATTCGACCGGTTTATCAGCAAGCTGAATGCAGTGATAGAATGCACCCTCAGCAAGTCTGAAGTGTATGAAATGGGGAGTGGCTGATACCCCTAAAGGCTGTGCTGCCATTCAGGGGGACCTAGACCGGGCTGGAAGGTTGGGTGGAAGAAACCTAATGAGGTTCAACAAAGGCAAATCTGGGTCCTGCACTTGGGGGGGAAGAACCCCAAGCACCAGTATGGACTGAGGGCTGACCTACTAGAGAGCAGCTCTGCTGAGAAGGAGCTGTGAGTCTTCATGGATGACTAGTTGCCCATGAGCCAGCAGTGTCCCTGCAGCCAGGGGGGACAGTGGGATCCTGGGGTGCATCAGGAAGACTGTGGACAGCAGGTGAAAGGAGGTGGTCTTTTCCCTCTGCTTGGCCCTGGTGAGGCACATCTGGAGTACAGTGCTCAGCTCTGGTCTCCACAGTTCAAGAAAGACAAGGAGAGGGTGCAGTGGAGCCACAAGGATGATGAGGGGTCTGGAGCATCTCTCTTATGTGGAGAGACTGGGGGAGCTAGGCCTGTTTAGTCTAGAGAAGAGAAGACTGAGCGGGGATCTCACTGATACGTACAAATATCTCAAAGGCAGGTGCCAAGAATATGGTGCCAGATTCTTTTCAGTTGTGTCCAGTGACAGGATGAGGAGCCATGGCCATAAACAAAAACTCAAGACATTCCATCTCAACATGAGGAAGAACTTCTTTACGTTGAGGGTGGCAGAGCACTGGAACAAGCTGCCCAGGGAGGTTGTGGAGTCTCCCTGTCTGGAGATACTCAACACCTACCTAAATGGGTTCCTGGGTAACTGTTTTTGGTGACCCTGCCTTGGCAAAGGGGACTGGACTGGATGATCTCCAGACACCCCTTCTGACACTATTCTGTGAAAGTTTATAAAAAAAATCTCACCCCATTTATTTGTCCTTCAATTTTAAAATGTGACATCTGTGTTATATCTGAAGCCCCAAATGTATCGAAGTGGGCCTGTTAGAGTCTGCCATTTTCCTGTTACTGCTCACCTACTACCACCATTCTTATGGCTCCTTTCCTACACAAAAAGGACACCAGCTCTGTAGTATCCCCGTTCTCTTGTCTGCAGGCACCACAGTATTGTAAGCAATTAAAATTTACCCTGGTAAGGCACTTACTGCCTGTTACTGTTCAGTACATTGGCTTCTTGACCTCTCTGAGAATAGCTAGATAACTAATTTAGGGTATAAATGGCTGTGATAATTATAATTCAATTTAATTTCCTTTCAGTAATTCACACACAGATGTTTTGATGGCACTGAAACTATTAGCTGAAGAGACCACACACTGTAGAGTGCCTAAAAATTTAGTGCTGTGTCCTAGAGGACTTAGGCAGGATATGAATGCAAACCTGCAGTTTCTGAAGATTATAATTTCTCAGAGTGGAATCATAAGAGATCCTCAAACCTCATCCCAACAGGAGACTCAGCCTGGAAAACCTGAACTTTGGTGTTTAATTTTTCAAAATTAAACAGCACAAATATTTATTAGGCATGGCAGTGCCTAGCATAACATAGTAGCATAATTGGCAAGCAAACCTGTCTGGTTGCCCCTCCTGTGAAAAACCTGCTATGACAATTTCCTGTCTGTGTCAACTCTCTGTCCCATTCTAGTCAATGTTTTCTTGGTCAGAGAGCCTTCAAAATATAACCCCACAAGTGAAATTAGCAGTGTTCATCTTTCCCTGCATGCTTTTTAACTATGAATTCAGTGAATAAAACCTTACATTAGGACAATATGATTTAATGTCCTCTTGCTTGTGAGAATTCAAATAATTTCTCCTAAGAAATTTCCTGTTCTTAGTGGGCATCCTCCAGTGTTGAAATTGCATCTATGACACATGGGCTTAAATATTCATTCAGGAAGATAAAAATCTCCTAGTTTATTCCTATAATACTGACAGTGAAGTGCTCCTGATTAGTTTGGTGAGATGGTCTCTTTAAAATAGACCTATATCTGCAAAGCTCTGCTGCCTGAATGCAATGCACTTCACTAAATAAGTTCATTTTTGAACTGGCCTCAAGATCTACCATCTTTGCAAATTAACACCCAGCAACAGCAATCCTTACAATAACAAATTCCCAGCCAGTCAGTATGAGCAACAAATTGTTTCTCTCACAAAATTCCAAATGGTAAGGGAAAGCAGAAATACACTTTATCACTCCCAGAGACACAAGCAAAAATTAAGAAGTCATTGTCATATGTGTCCCTGGTGAGTCTGATGACAACACTTGACAAAGCACATATGTCATTAATGTCCAGGATAAGGAATGCATTCCTGTCACAGGACTTAGTGGCATTAATGCCCCTGTAGGACTCTGCCTAGAAAAGCAAGTTGTCACTGCTGCCTCTGAGTGTCCCTCTCAAAGGAAATGTATCACTTTGCTTTTAGAACGAGACAAATAAAATAAAGCACCGAGCATGACACAGAAAAAACCAAAGAACCTCTAAAGCAGGCATAGTTTCATGTCCCTGCCATAAGACTTGTATGAAAAAGGATCAAATGACCCAGATGTTTGGTAAAAGGCAAGGCAAAGCAACTGTGAAGAACATGCCTACGACGATCCCGATAGGGGAGCACCTTTTGTTCAGTAGCCTGCAAATGTTGCAAGCACGCAAGCATGTAAACATAGAAACTTCAAGTCTGTCTACATAATGCATTTTAGATGGTTTTCCCTGCTTGAAGAAATTGTAAGTAAACTGTCTGTAAAGGTGATTTGCATCCCTGGGTATAACCGTTTCATTGGGCTTCTGGCAGCAAGCAATTGTTTGTCAGATGTGATGCTCGTAAGACCTTTCACTATAGTGATACTAGCAATTGCCTCTATAATACTTAACACATAAAACAAATTATAACAATATCCTTAAGATTAGCATATAAGTAATAGTGCTATATAAAAACTCATAAAGGCAAAATGTATGGCTACAATAACCATATTAAAACAACCATAGTTCTGCTTTAAATAACCATATGAGCCACGTTTGGAAGATATTACAGTATTTACTGGTTAAGCATAGGGAAAAGTCTATTGCTGTCATCTTGGAAAAAAGAAATTGATTCCAGTTTCTGTCTTTCCTTGGAGGTTTTGGAAGGCTAGCTCATGACAGAAGTCCAACAGAACCACCTAAAGAGCCACAATAACACTTTGGTAGTTTTAAAAGAATGAAAACACACCCTTTTTATGCATACTTTTTGTTGCTTGAGTATTTTTTAGGAAGGTTTGTTTGTTTGTTTGTTTTCCAAAAGGGTACAATCATGTGTTAAAGACAATAGAAGAACATGATATCATTAATTGACCAGTAAGTCGTCTCAGAGAACTGGACAACTGGACCTCTGGACCACACTGGTGACTTAAAAATTCAAATTGACACTAATGCTAAGAAGTCAAATTTACACTGATGCTAAACTGGCATAAAAAAATTAATTAGGACAATTTTTTTTTTAAACACTGACAACATTTAGGGCCTGGGAAAAGTAAAATGCAGAATGGGCTCATCTGAATGAGCTCTAGACAAGACTACATAAACAGTGAGAAGATTTTTTTCTCTGTGTGGCAATTTGAAGAGAAAACCCTTGTTTTGTCACAGAACTGGTGCTTCCAGTCAGTTTTGCAGTTTCATTTTTCACTTGGCAGCTGAAGTGCTGAAATCCAGTGAAAATGAAAACAAACAGAAAGATTATGTTTCTGAGACCAATAAAAGCTAAAGGAAAGAAGAATATTCCTGTAGGTGGGGACCAATTAAAAGGCCTTTTGCACCTCCCCTGAGGGGCTCAGGGCATATATGTGCGGAGGAGTTGTACAGAAGAGCCATGGGAGCAGCACAGCCATGTACTCCACAGTCCCTGTCCTTCCCGTGGCGTGGCAGCTGCCCCGAGGCCAGTGCACTCCAAGGGGGGACGTCTCAGGACACCCTCGAGTCCTGGGCTCAGTACAGTGACCCACTAACAGACAACCAGGCAGAGCAGAGCCAATAAAAGAAACTCCAGTCATTTTTCATTTGCCTATGGACAGGCAACTTATGATCATACTCTGATGATTACTTTCTATTGAATGAATCACCTTCTGACCCGTTCTGCTCAGTCATTTTCATTGTACACTAAATTCCGTTTGCCATGTCAGACCCTCAATTTTATCAGATCCACTAACACAATTTTCCGGAGCGGCAGCATTAGCTCAGCTTCCTCATTTTGTCTCTGGTGCCTTGTAGTTCAATTTATAGGCGGAAATAAAGACTTGTTGGAACTTGTCTCCTGCCCCCGAGTGTAATCTTAATCCAAACCCAAGGGCAGAATCTGGGCCCAACCTCCAGGTTTTGTCCCCAAGAGGTGATATATCAGCAGATGATCCATATAAGTCTTATCACTATCATTGAATAAAAAGCAATTAGCACTATCAAAAGAAAATTTCCAGCATTGAGAGAGTCACAGATACCTGAAAAAGGAGCACACTGTTTTTCTTCCTGATAAAAGTAGGAGGAGAAAACATGGTCAAAAAGCCTCAAAGCACCAAATGAACAGAAAATTACAAACCAGCACAATGCAAATTGAAATACGTTTGCATTAAATCATTTCAGAATCCTCCTGTAGATTCATGTTTAGCAGCTATATCTGTCTTACAAAATCAATAACAAAAACTAGAAAATCTTCCTTGTTCACAATAAAAGAATATTATGTGAAAGACAAAAATGTGTCAATTTTGGAGAGAATAGGTGATTCATACATTTTATTCCTCCCCACTTCCTCCCCCCATATGAAAGTTTTAGTTTTCCTTAACATCAACAGTAGCCTGTCCCAGCAGGGCTTTACTTTAGTCAGAACACCTGCCTTAGCATTGCCTAAACCAACTTCATTGAGAATTAACCATTTCCAAGCTCTCAGAAATACTTACAGGACAATTTCAAGAAACTAGGAGCTCAGGTCATGACTGTGTCATCAGAATAAAAACGAACATTGCACTCAGTGCACTGGCTTGTCAGTTCATTTGCACAGACCATAAATAACAATGGTCCAAGCATAGATCCCTGAGGTACTTCTGTAATGACATCCATTAAATCTGACATGATGCTGTTTAATAACACAAGCTGTATGTGCCCTCCTAAGTAGCTAGCACCCAGTTAATTACAGATGATTCCATTCCTAATCCACTCAATTTATCCTGTAAAGGAATATAATTTATGAAGTAGACAATAAAAAACAAATTTAAATGCACTCCATACACATTCCCTGGAAACAACTTGCATTTAATCTGCAGTGTTTAAAAGCATCTGATTTTCTCTTTCCAAATTAACCATAAGCATTCAAATGTTCTGCTCAAGAGTCCCTTGTTATTGCTGTGGCAAACTAATACAGCGTCCAGTCCTCGTGCTGCTGAACACCAGCGAGGGGTGCTCCATGGGAGCACACCCAAATTAGATTACTGGTGTTCAAACTGTGCCTCTTCAAGGCCTGCAACACAGATCCTGGGTAATCTGCAAGTCTGAGCAGGGCAAGCCTGGCTTTGGCCGAGTCTCACTGGCTCTGGATGCAGTCTGTGCTGCCACACTTCTCTCCAGGGAGCAGTGAAAAATGCTGAACGAACATACTGGTGCTAAGAGGGCATCAATGCTTCTTTTGGAGATGAAGAAAAGGAGCTGACATGATTCCCAGTGACAACCAGAAAGTGTGAGAGAGGGAAAAAGATGAGAAAAAGAGGGAGATCGGAGACACTGCTTTGGCTTGCTCTCTCACTTAAGAATGAAGGGAGAGTAGAATGTCTCCATGGCAACCAGCAAAAAGCATGGAAAAGCAGAGAGCAACAATGATTATAATAAGATTAGAAGAGGTCACACAGATCGTCAAATAGTCCCCCAAAATCTCAAGCAATCATATAAAAATAGCTGCTTAGTCTGGAAGCGCTCCATGGAACAAGAGCTCCACATCCACACACATCGTAAACTTCTTCATGACTTATGACTTATTTCTGTAGGTAAAAATAATATGAAAGATATTCTACTCAGACGTAAAGGAGATTCAGAGAACAGGTATCCTATATCCTTGTGACAGGAAGGAATTTACTGGATCTAGAGGGTGATTTTAGGACAAGCTGTTGAGCAACGCTGGCACAACAAGCTCCACACATCTGACCTGAACAGCCTGATCTCCAGGAGAATTACTTCATGATACCAAAATTAGGAACCACGTTAACCCTCAGGACGTAAGCAAAATGCATCAGTGAGATTTCTAACACTAAGGGGAACACCACGTCACCCTTTCTGCATGACTCTTGTCTCTGACGCTACACCAGTGTGGGCTGACACAGAACGTACACGTTTCTTAAAGGGATATCTGTGAAAACAATAACAGGCAGTGGGACCCCCACACACCAGGCTGTAGTGCAACATTCAATTCACTTCCAGAAAGTGGCCAGACATCACAATGGTGAGTAAAATATAATGCTTCAAAGAGAAGGAGTAATTTATTTCTCTCACTAGTGGGTGGATGAAACTTTTTCAGAAGACAGAGAAGGAACACATTCACATGCTCCACCATTAGGCCGGAGCACAGGAGATAAATCTAGATGCTACTGGCTAGACAGAATAAAATAAAGACACTCAGTCTGAAACTGAATGAAGCTCCACACTTTTAGAAATATGCTGAGTCTTGTCATTTGCCTCTTATATTGGAAGAAAACAAGTGAGGGAGACAAGAGCGTTTGTACTCTAACGCACTTACACTTGTTAGACACCAGTGACTTTTAATTTCCAAATAGAGCCCCATGGTTATATATTATTTTCAAAACCACACTGATTTAAAATCAGACAACATACGGCATAAATCTCCACCAAACTGACACTGACCTGAGCTGCAGTTCAGGGTGAAAATCTGTAACTGATGCCTGTATGCTCCATGTGACTGGGAATAGGAAATAAAGACACTTTTCTTATCTATATTCCTATCCATCACACCTTCGTAGAAAGGATATTTCATGTTTCAGAACTGTATATTTCATGAGATCGTGAAGAATTCCAGTGCCCAAATAAATAAAGAGAAAAGTCAGGTATATTATATATGCATTTGTAGAACAGAGTTTGAATTGGCCTTCTTACATTGCATGATGATTTCTGCTGCATTTTGTTGCTGTTGCAACTGTTTTTTCAATAGTAGGTTACGTCTAATTGGGCAATTTGCATACCCTTTCTGCCTGTCACATCGTTACCTGTGACACTTCCTTCAGGAGTGACTTGAAAGTGCAAACTATACTCACATTGTAATTTCTGACTACAGGACACCTTGGAAAGGCAGCTCAGCTGAAAGCCTGAAACCAGTATGCATAAGATACAGTTTTCCCACTCTTGTGTGAAGTGCAGCTAAACTTTATGGCTACTTTACTCCAGAATGAGATAATCCACACGGGGGACTCAATTTCAGCTGATTTGCCTTAATCTTCCTAAGTCCCTCTACAGACGTGGACTTAATTTTGTGTTTCCCCAACTCTGCCCTTTCTTCCTTCGCCGGTAACTGTCTCAGGCTTTTCTGTGTTAGCTATTTGAATCTCCATTCCTAAAGCTGTTTTCTTTCTACTGATGCTTTCTGCAGCTGTGGCAGATTGCATTGTTTTTCCTTTCCTATTGAAGGGCAGGGGGTGATATCCAACATGTTAGCTTCTTTTCAGCATGCCTGGCAGCGAGGCATATGTGCCTCTGCCTCCCACACTATTTTCTCCATCCCCTGTATTACTGTTTGTAACAGATGTTTTCTCTGGCCTTTGCTTCTTCCTGTCTCAGCACCCCTTGATTCCACTGGGACACTTGTACCCTGTCATTTTGAAGTCTCTGACAGCTTCTTCTGCCAATACTAATGCCATTATATGTGCTAACAAATATGTCCTACACACATACAGGCATCTGTGATACATGTCCCAGCCACTATCATTGCACCAAAGGCTTATGATTATCCCTGGGGTAGGGCCAGGGAAGTCCAAGGAGAGCATCTTTGTCCCATTCATGCTTGGATGAGCACTGGCATTGCCCCTGAATGTTCATCTCACCAGACTTCTTAATCAATCCTACAGCGCTTATTAAGAAGGAACATTTTTCATCTCTTTTCTCAGATTTTTTCAGTAAGAAGGAAATATTTCCAGTTCCTCGGTGGCTAAGAAGTGATAAGTCCACTAATGAGGGGCAAAAGCAGGATGCATAGCATGCCTGGATAACGAGAGAAGTGCTATTGTCTTATCTTTCCCTTACTTTAATAATCTCTCTTTAACAGAAAAGCACATAGTTCAATACACAGCCTTGAGCTTTAAACTTCTGCTTGTCCTACAGGGGATTTCCTGCCCTGTCGGGTGAATTCCACTTAATAATACTGAATTCCTCTAACAGAACAATCCCTTCCTGTGGGAATTTAAAGACTTCAAGACTGTTTATTATATTTTAACTGGTGATTTTCCCTGTAGCTTCAATTGTATTTGGTTTAATTGCATAGAAAATGTTTATTCCCTTCTTATATTTTTCTTTCGCAGTCTCAGCTCACTTCTACTTTTCCCACAAAGAGAAGCAAAGTTACTTTTAGGTCATATTATCTAACCAATATGCACTTAAGGATGCACTTAAACCCCCCCA
Organism: Mohoua ochrocephala; assembly: GCA_013398855.1. Taxonomy (NCBI): domain Eukaryota; kingdom Metazoa; phylum Chordata; class Aves; order Passeriformes; family Acanthizidae; genus Mohoua; species Mohoua ochrocephala. The sequence goes on along the minus strand of VZTA01023369.1, from coordinate 66,284 downwards.
CAGAGAGGTGTTATTTGCAAAATGTATTACCTTTTCTTTTCTTCAAACACTGTGTGTAATCTCTCCCTTGCTCAAGTCTCTCCGGTGTGACATAGGTAAATTTCACAATAACAAAGCAAGTTCAAACACCACCTCACTGTACATCATATGCCCTCTGGGAGACTTTACCTCATACGCAGTTATTTTGGACCCTTCACAAAAAAAGCACCACAGCTCTACAGAAATAAATACGTGTACCAGTTAAATAATATTTTGCTTATACTTAGAATAAGAAATCCAGAGGTATTTTAATATTAAATTATTATTTCCATACAACCTAAGCAGCAGAACACGGCTAGTAAACCCGTGGCTCGTTAGTTGTGCACAATTTACAAGCAGTTCACACGGTCCTAGCCCATACCTCAGGTAGCCAGCAGCAGATCACAGGAGCTGCTGGAAAATGCAACCTCCCAGGATGGGGAAGAAACAAAACCACAAAGAGGAAGTGCTGAACTCAGTGCACCTAATTCACTCCGGGGCCTCAGTGGACGCTAGCACAGCTCCTGACACAGCCATCACCATCTCAGGCTGCCGGACCCCAAAACGTCCACTTTTATGTGCCATATGTTTTATGGCTGTTGGTTATGAGACATTTCCAGCTGATGGCTCATGCAAGGAGGGAGCGCAGGTACCTCAAACCCAAAGACACTCTTACTGCTGTACAGATTATGGCAAACAGAACCGGGGCAGGTATAAATCACCATTGTCCTCGATAGTGCTTCGGTTAGAGGAGGAGACCGGAGCAGAACGGAGAGTGCATGAGGCGAGACAGGGATGGGAATCGCGTGGCTGAAGGAGATGCACCGGTGTATCCTCTGTATTGGCCTAGTCCTTAGGGCTGAGACCGTTTATGTTAGGACAAAGCACGCCCCCATAAGCAGATCCTACTGTGAGGCTTTCTGGATCTACTCTTACCTCTTTTTAAACTAATTTTGCAAATATTTTGTCTCCATAAAAAAATGTTAGTTCAAGGAAAATATTTACGTACCATGAAGTAGTGTATTACAAACATTAATAACTGTTGTAATGCAAAGTGAAAAAGGTCCTCATTCTCTTTCCCATTCCACATGTAGAAACCTGAATTAACTGAATTAAGTTAGAGAAATTTCTTTGGCAGTGGTAATATTAAAGAGAAGGATTCAACCATATCTGATCTACGTGCCTCTAGAAATATCTGTGATAAAAACAAGCGTATCACAATATTAACTTTTTACTTATGCTGCACCTAATGTAAGAGTTTCCTATTTAAAATATATTTAGATAATAAAAAAATCTATCAAGTAATAAACATGCAGGCTATTTGATGAAAAATATTTGAATTTCTACTTAAACACTTTAACTTTTAGTTGAGGCATAATCAAAGCCAAAGATCTAAAAAACCACATTCTTCAAAAGAGACTACTTTTTGATACTGATTCTGTAGCCTGGGACTATCTTTGACGTATGTAACTCAGTTCTCTGATGATATCTGTTAAAATGCTGTTTGTAGCCAAACACTTGCACAATGCACATCATGAAATGGATTTTCTTTTTGCTTAAATACATTTTTATACCCTGGCAGTTTGTTACAAAGAAAAGAAAATCAAAAGTAACCGTACTAGATTTGATAACCAAATCACAGCAATCTTATAAAACAGGCTAACACATAAATTGTTATAGTACATTTTTTCTTTTAATCTCAGTGGTAGTACAGAAATAATATGGGCCACCTTGTTGTTATATAACATTACCATTTTAAAAGGGAGATGTGCTTGGTGATATAGTAGTTTTACCATCTGTAACCTCTTTGATTCTAATGAAAGCAATAATTTTAATTAAATGCTACAAGTAATAGCATAGTATAACACCTCAAATTGAAGAAATAATTTCCAACATATGGCATAAGCTTTTGTATTTGGTCCAGACCAACAAAAAAAGAAGTGTTTTATTTAATATTTGAGGTTGTAAGACATTTTTATTACCATGTAAAGTTTCAGAAATATTTCTGAACTATAGAAACCAGTTTCAAGTTAACAACTGAGGTTCTGGATCCACTTCAAGGCTAGCAAAAATAACATAATACTTGAAGTTTAGATCCCTCTGAAGGCTGTGAAAAACCCTTTGATTTTTTTCACTTTGAAAATAGTTCACTTACAAATTTTAACTACAATACAGATAACCATCTGATGGCTGCTCAGTGGATCCTGTGAAATAAAATCAGCTTCAGTCGGTAACATTTAGGTAGTACTCAGGAGCAACATTTGTTAGCAGAAAAACCACAACGCTTTTTATCAGTTATGGAAGTACTCCTCTTGATCTGAATGGCTCAGGTTTTGGAAGAATTTCCTTTCCACATTAGTCATGCCTACATGCTTTCCAAATTATTAGCAGTCTAGACTATGCAAACACAGCTTTGCCTTATTTGCATATCCATCCCCAGATATTTTAAGATTGCTCCCTTAGTAACTGTATCCTGATGGAAAATGCAGACTTCCTACTTGCAGACCAAATAAGAAAACAACGGAGCAGTTGACATCTGCCTGCATGATATCATATAGATTACAGAAAAAATAAATATCCTTGGCAATGAAAATAACATGAGAAACAATGATATTTGATATTCAAAATATTATTGCAATGTTTTTAGCTATCATAAACACAAACACTGTAAATCTGTGTTGAACTGTTGGCATTCATGACTGAGTCTTTTGCAACCATAAAGGCTTGAAAAAGTTTAAGGATAGACAAAGCAAGCAAAGGGAAATAACTACACAATTTTCCATTTCCAACAGCTGCTAACTTGATTATTTCACATTCTAGAGTTAAAGCTTGATATACTGTTCCCAAGTTTCAGCTAATTTCTCCATTATCAAATCTGGTGTGATATTGAATGAGTAAGTGAAGGATTCTCTGAGCCTGACACATCTGACAGATGACATAGATAATAAGTCTGTTCTCCCATCACAATCCAGCCTCAGTTCTTTGGAGACTACATTCACTCCAAGTGATCCTGAGTTTAAGAGTCACAAACACTATATTTCTAGAAAAAGTCATGTAAGAGAAGGGGGCAGAGTAAACTTAACAAGAGTTACTTTTCATGCTGAAGATACAATCATGCATCAGCACGAAAGAAGAGATAGACAAGAGAAGTTGGCAGTAATACCAACTTGGTCTCAAAAATATATTTTTATCTTTGCCTCTGCAGGAGAAACCTTTTCATCATTCATGTGTTAAGCTTCATTTAGAGTCTAGATGGTTGTGTCCATGTACACTTGCAAATAAAATATTATTTATGGGCTGATCTAACAAATATTTACTACTGAACATATGGGTGAATGTTCAGCTGGTGTAAATCAGCAGAACCACCAATCTCATTTACATTAGCTGAGGCTACAATGTGTTATGTTTATTACATTAGGGACCCATTCATATGGATAGGATTTACCCTGGTAACCATCTATAGGTTGCTTAATCCAATCTACATATTGATGATGATGGCAGAATCCCTTCCCTACTTATACTTTATACAATGCAGAGCCTTAAACCATTGCTTAATAAACATTTTGTTATATATCATATACAAACTGAACACCAGTGTTTTGTTCCTGATAATTTTATAGAAACCAACTGAAAAGTTACAATGTTAGTTTGTAAACACTTGTTATAATCATGCAGTCGCATGAAGTACTCAGCCTTTGCACACCCCGGGCCAAAAAGGTGTGAGCCATAGCATAACCCTGAGCACTTCCTGCGAAGGGCAGCAATCCTTTGGCTGCTGTTCAGGACACTCAACACCTTCCAGGATCTACTCAGCAAGCCTCAGTGTGGAATCAACAACTTTTCAGAATATTATACCAAAATCACGTGGGTTTCTGGAGCAACAGAGACTGGAAGCACTTTTTCCTTACGGGCCCTCTTCATCGAAAGAGGGAAGTGTTGGTGTGAGGAGCTTGTACGGTAACACTCACAGTAATCCACCCCTATATGTAAGGTAGCTTTACATCATTATTAAAAAACCCAGACAAACCCACAGTGAATCAGTACTTTAATCTGCCTTCTGGCTCTGGACGAAGCACAAAGGTAAATCTAAAAATTACTAATGCAATTTGGAACAGAAGTTCTGCAACAATAGAAATTTCATATATTTTTGTCACTTCTTGTTATAGAACCACAAATAGCAATATATTTATTGCTAGATTTGCCTACCCACTAGACAAAGAGCTTATCACATAGCAGGATAACTGGAGGTAAAACTGAGTTTTCTCCTCTCCACTCCAGCCTGTCTTTTCTCGTTTTCTCTCAATTACCATATTTTCCATATTGCTTCCTGCAGCATTTATGGCTCACATTTTGAACCAAGTATCAAATACTTAAAAAACATATTTCCCTCCAGGTTTTAAACTTTTTTACTCATTCTTTCTTTTTCCAGACAACTATTCAAAGCTGTTGCTAAAGTAACTAGTAATAAAAGGTAACAGACAACTGACCTCTATATTTCTGGAAAAGTAATTAGTGAAATTCCCTAGAGACCCAGAGACATGGGTGATATATTACCACCTGTAAGTGGTTTAGAAAGGCATATTTTACAACACCCACACAGTTATAATCAACTTACGTATTTTAATGCAGAAGCATTACAGCCAAGTTAGACAGAAATGCGGTTCTTAAGCAACCTATTTCAGTTTCCTTGGACTGATACTGCCTCCTTTAAAACATCTATCATTATAGACCTGATGTCACAAAGACAGCTGATGGTGGAGGCAGACATAATCAACTCAAGTTTTCAACACTCCTCAGCTCATCCAACAACCAATAACCATCTCCATGTTAGGATTTTGCAATAGAAGAAACAATGTAAACTAGGCACACTCATTTTTCATCTTCTCCTTTGGGGATTTTTTGCTTGTCATCATCACTGCATGCATTTATCCGTTTATAAGCGAGGCCTAGAAGCTGTCTTCAAAAAAACATTCAAGTAAAATGTTGAAAAGTGTGATCGCCAGCCAGTGATCTCAACTAAGACGTCTTATTTCCTCTTTTAAGACTAGAACTAAACCTTAAGTATCCTTGAAAACACATTCCTTTCAGTACTTATTGCATTTCTAATAATGGCAAGGATTTCAGATTTGGCTATTTTCCCCTTTAAAAGGAAAAGATGAGTTTTCATCTCAATGTTCTCATTTTTACACACTTGAAGTGCTAGATATAGCAGTGCTACATATAGGAATTCTAGTGAAAACATTCCAAAAGACTACAAAAACCAAAATGCCAGAAGGAAAGAAATCTACCACACAAGACTTTTGCCCATCAAATTATTTAGTTGGTCATCTGAAAAAAAAAAAATAAAAAAAGTATGTGCTGGTTTTGATTGGGATAGAATTAATTTTCTTCACAGTAGCTAGTATAGGACTGTGTTGGGATTTGTGATGAAAACAGCGTGGATAATTCAGGGATGTTTGCATGAATGCACTTCTTTATAGGTACATCTTTTGTATTGCTCCTGTCAGACTCTCCACGGGGAAAAAGAAGAGTGGTTGCATTCTTCCCCCCTCAGTGTATTCCAAGAATGACTGAAAATGAGAACTTGCAATTGCCAAACCTTTCTAGTTCCCTGTACCTGTTGCTAGACATACTGGTGCATTAACAGGAACACGATGATACAACCTTCACAGTATTGCTCACTTCCTAGTTTAAGGGCTACACAGTGTAAAAGGGGAGATGGAGATGCCTGGCATATGTCAAGTCCAAGATTTCATTCAGCATGTTGTTCTACTCTCACAGATCTCACAGGATTTACACTCAGTGTACTTTTCTAGTGATGTACTGCAACAGAACAACTTTTACAAACTTTTGTCTTTATTTTAATCAGAAATGGAGCAAGGAATGCAAGAAAAAAAGCACCAGCAATTCAAAGTTCAGTTCCAGAGAAGTAAAAATCAATTTCTGATTGCATGAACACAGCTTGAAAATAGTTCTTGATTAATAATGTTCATGTTATGAATAGATTTACCAGAAGGAAGAATGCAAATCAAAGATTCCATAATGATTTCTAGTAGAAGCCTTCATGACTAGAATCCAGACTGAGATGATTTAGAATTCGTACAAAGGTATTGGTCTACTATTTGGAATCTGTGAGAGCTGCCAGTTTTCTGGCATTAATTATATGAAGACTTCTCTTGATGTATCTCTTTCTACTCCTGACTGATCATTTTTGATTTTTTTTTAAATTGAGAACAAAACATGATATCTCCAGAAGCAACACGGCAAGGGAGATTTCTTCATATTGGTGAGAATGTCTATTTTTCAAAAGTTTGAAGTGACATAAGCCAATTTCTGATTCAAAAGGCTTTATAACAAACACAGTACAGTTGATCTGTCATATTTGTCATGTTAAAACAGCTATAGAGGTTTGGGATTGGGGCTGACTAGAGCCTTACCACAGGAAACTAAGGCATCTCTCAGGCAAAGGAGCCTTCACTTATTTACATTTGTCTACCTAGACATATGTAGACAAAAGCTAGAGCTGGACTGTAAAAGAGAAGTCAAAACCAGATCAGGTATCAGTGAAGCCAAGCTGTTTTAATCATGAAGTTAAGCTGGTTAAATCGCTGATATTTTGTTTGGTTTTGTATTATTGTTTTGTTTGGTTCGAGTGGTTTTTATTTGTTTCTTTTAGGTGTTTTTTGTTTGTCTCGGCTTTTGATGTTGTGGGTTTTTTGTGGTGTTGAGGGTCTGTGGTGTTGTTGAGGTTTGTGGTTTTTTGTCTGTGGTGTTGAGGGTTTTTCAGTTTGTGGTGTTGAGGGTTTTTTGGTTTTGGTTTTGGGTTTTTTTTATGTAGTGTGCTTGCAATGAAAATTGACTGCAATCTTTATAGTGATACAGCCTGTTGTGGACTAAAAACCCTTAATAGGACTGTGTGCATCAGATGTTGCAACTTCTGATTTAGTTGCCTTATAGAATCATAAAATCATCAGGGTTGGAAGAGACCATCAAGAAGATCATCAAGTCCAACCATCAACCCAGCACTGCCACTGTAACCCTTAAACCACAGAACTCTGTCACCCAGTGCTAGATCCAGACACCTCTTGAACACCTCCAGGGATGGTGACTCCACCACCTATCCCAATTCATATTAAAATACAACAGAAAAAAAGGAAGGGCGGGGGGGNNNNGGGGGGGTGGGGGGGTGTATCTGTGGTTCTTGATGTATTTTCAAAGAATTATGAAATTAGTTGATCACTGAGAAATATAATTTATAGGAAGATACAGTGACCTGAAAAGAGCATACAGCAAGTCTGTAGGCGACCCGAAAATAAAATCCAGGTCTTTCAGTTCTTAGAGCACAGGTACCCTATGACTGTAAGTTTTAAGCAGCAGCATAGCCCAGAACCCAGCAAAGGATAAAAGATTCAAGTTAGTTAAGCTTTCAGAGTAGAAATTTGATGATTCTGCAAGCATGCAATTACAAAGGCACCTACTTTGAACCCTGTCTCAGTGCATCAATGTCTCTTCATCTGCTTTGTATGCTTTCTAACCTTTCACATCCATAACCCCAATACTCAAAAGTTAGTGTTCAATGACACAGCTGAAAGTTTAAAATACACCTTACATAAGCACATGAATCTCCTATCCTGGGCTGATGATCTCACAAGAATTTTGTGCAAGACTAGGCTGGAAAACTTGTTATGTAGGATGGCCTCCCCTCAAGTGAGCACGCATCATGCATGCTGCTGTAGGAAGCAGAGCACAAATACATGTATGGAGATATTTTTCACCTCATAAATATTCCCATGTAAAAATAACTATTTTCTACCTGTGAAAACTTCTCTGAGTTCTCTTTATAAGCCCAAAGTGAGAAGAAAAATGTTTTGCTTTTTCACAAAACTAAGAAAACAGGATTTCCCTGTATAGCTGAGAAAACATTTCTGTTCAGCTGACACACTGCTCAACGGAATAACTTTAAGCCAAATTATTCATTTGGATTGTACATAACTCTTGCTCGTTTTAAATAGGTGCCATCTAGGAGCAGAATTTGACCTAGTTTTTTCTCAAGAATATGCACAGAGAAAAGAAACAGGAAGAAGTGATGAGATCAATTCACAGCTGATTCAAATTTCTGTGGAGCCACTAAATCCAGAACAGAGTCTCACAAACAAACAGTTTCTTGACAATCTCTAGTGAAACAAGCTATCAGAAATGCCAAATATTGTTAGCTAATTCTGGAACTGTGACAGAGTTTTGCTTTGGTTCTATATCTCATGAATTTATCATGACTTTGTATAGTATTTGCCTAAATAGACTTCCTCCATCACTTTGCCAAACACCACTAGAAGGAACTGTATGTTAGTTATTCAAATCAATAGACATAGTCAAAGAACTGAGCACAAAACTGAGTTAACTGAACATGACTTTTGACTCTAGCCAAAGAGCCAAAAGTTTGGAGGTCTTGTTTTACCAGAGACAGAGCACAACAGACATCACTTCACTCACAGGTTTTCTTAAGCAACTGCATTGAGCCATGCAGTATAAAAGAGATCTGCATTCACTGACATAGAATAATCTTCTCCATTCACACACACAGTTCTGGGACTAGCACAAAGTCTGAGCAGAGTTTATAGCACTCGTTGATCTTCTAGAGCAAACTACTGCTTGCTCTATCACAGCAGCAGTTTGGTTGAAGCTGTTCTTTTCATTTCACCCATTCTGATCTGGTATGCCCTGGGGAAAAAGTAGAAACGTACCCTGCACCCATCCATGCAGCAGTCAGCTGCTGAGGAGAGACTTCAGGACTCAGAGAGTTTTTCATCTTATTTGACTGCATTACATTGCTCCTGAAACCTCCCAGCAGAAGAGTAGAGGAAAACAGAGTAGTTAACCAACCTAACTATGGTTTTAAGAACGCAGCTGTATCCTGCACTGCCAAAATTATGCACTGCTAAGTAGATTTTGAGGCAATTCTTATTAATTTTTCTAGTAATATCTACGTTCTTACTGAACACAAATTTCCTGCCCAGTGTCTTTTCCAGAGTCATTCTTTTTTTCTTACACATATAGGGGAATTATTTTCACACCTTCTAACTTTGCTAATCTGTCTGAAGCTAGTTCTCAGAAAGGCTCATCAAAGACCCTACTATTTCCCTAGCTCTCTGCATCCAAACTCTAGAATCTAAAGCATTTAATGCTGGTGTTCTGTCAAAGTTAATAGTCATAACTGCCTAATTATCAGCTCTAGTATGATGGTAAAACCTTTTAACATTTCACTTTTCCCCAAGGAGTGTGTATTGCAGTTTCTGGAATGCTGCCTTACCCTTCTTTTGGGAATACTTAGGCAAAGAATTCATTTTGCTCTCAGCTAAATGAACCTTATGCTCTCCCTCTGTAGCCATACTGTCTCTTTGCCTGGCTGTTTTACATGAAGTGTATACATCTATATTGAGATATACCGTAAATTCACCAGCATGTTCTCTTCGCCAAATTCCCATCTCAGTTACAGAGATGCAAATCACATTGGGAGTAATTTTGTTGAGCTACTCAGAATTAGTTTAGCCGTGCAAAGTCATAATAGCTTAAATTCCCTCTGATTTAGTCCCTATAGATGCTGAGGTGTTCAAGGCTACTTAAACTAAAGGAGTCCTGTGATAGCTGTAAACTGCACCAGAAGATACCTTCTGGTCAAAGTGACCAAGAAGGGTCACTCTGCAGGTGAACTGAACACAGTTCGAAGACATCTAGGCTGGGTTCTCCATCGCCTTACTCGTACAAAGTCACCTACATCAAATCAAATCACAGAGAGACACACATGGTATAAAAAAAATGTTGATAAGAATAACATGCCAAGTAGGTGTTGAAAGTGTTGTGAAAAATAATAGCTTTTCTTTGTGGCAAATACAAACATATAAAGAGATTCAAGTTAAGGGCATTGACTACTCTAATGTTCTAATAAAAAACCTAAAGTTAGAAATACATCCAATGAGGATTAAATGTTGTAAACCATGGCTTCCTTCTGTACAATTGAATTTTACATTTTTTTGTTTGAAATGTAGGGACACATTTACAATAAAATCCACAAGAGGCAGCTTCAAATGGCAGAGGGAACAGGATAGCTGGAACAGCACAGAGCCCTGCACAAAGGAACTGCTTGTTTTATTGATCATCTCAAGAGTAACCTGTCCAAAGTTGTTTTGCTTCCAGTGTTTGAGTTAACTCACTTCTAAAGTAGCTCAGATGCTATGAGGTTTGGGCACACAGATATACTGATTATGAGATTTTTTTCTTCTGTGCCCTAATTGTTAATTTTATTAATAAAATAGTATTTTTCTCTTATTGGACAAGATACATGTTGTGTCCCTGTAATTGCAGAATTGTGCTTCTGTCCCTCCATCTGCTTAAAGACTCCACCGCCACTTAACCAGGAAGATCTATAAGTCAATTCCCTGGGACCGGCATACCTGCACTGCACAGTTTAGAGAGCAGTCTTACTACCCACACCTCTGAAAAACTGCCTGTCCCAGAAAAGGGCTCCATAAGCAATAAAAGTGTAGCAGTGATCACACATGGATCGCGTTTATTAGGCTAATAGAGAAATGACCTTGTGGGAGGACATCCTTTCAAAAGTAGCTAAATCTGCTGCTGACACAGAGCTGAGAAGTAGTAAATACAGAAGAACAGAGCAAACAAAGTCATAATGATTTGGAGAGAATTAGGCTTATGGGATGCTAAGTAGTTTATGCAGTTCCATTTAAAGAAGTAAAAGGTAATGAGACTAGGGACCAAAAATAATCATGGAGCCCGAAATCTAAATTAAAGCACAACGCAGAATACGGACCAGGAAAAAAAAATGGGAATAAGATAGTTTAAAGTGTTTTCCATGATCATACACAGTATTTTGCAGCAATAAAAGGCAAACAAAGAGCAAGAAATTGTATAAGGTAGAGGGGAAAGAATAAAAAGGGAATTAAATTTTTTTCAAGGGAAGGCATTCTGGTACCGCATGAAAGAATACTGAGGCCACATGTTGAATATTGTGTGCAATTCTGATCACCACATTACACTGTAGAAATGACATCACTAGGATGAAATAAAGCACTAGATGGACATCAACACATCTTACAACTTTGGAGGATAGGTTATTCGCTGTGAAGAATGATTAGTCAGCTTCAGATTAGTCAGCTGCAGATTCTTAGAAATGTTTTACAAATAATCACAGTGTTATATCTCATCCTAAGAGAAAGGGCAGGGATTGATAACAGCCCGATAGCAAATTCACACAAAATGTTAAATTAGATATTAGAAAGTACAAACAGTAATTCAGCTAGACATTGAAATACTTTACCAAGGCACACTGCAGCAGTTCTGTTTATTTTAGGTTCTCAAAAGCAGGCCGGATTAATTCAGTCTGATTCTGCAATTTTTAACAGGCAAACATCCCATTAACTTAGCAAGAGTTCTGTATGCAAAATACTTAGTATTGAACTCATAATTCATTAGACTTTGAAGGAGCTGAAAAAAATTTAGAGATACAGTTCATACTGACATCAAGGACAACTGTGTTGCTAAAATTCCTGCACAAATTATTAGAAATGGTGTTTTAAGAGGCATAACTCTGAGAGAATTATATAAGTACATGCTTAATTTGATAGACGGTAGACTTCTGAGACAGTCATTTAACCACTCATTTAATTAAAGGTAAGCTCCTGTTTAGGCCATGGGGTAAACCGTGGGTAAAAGCATAAGAGATTTGCAACTATCCAAGAAGGGTTTTTTAGCATGCAGGCGACAGACTTCTCATGTATTCTAAAACATGTGTAGGCTCACATACAAAGACAGAATAGAAATACCTTATTGTTCCTACATGAAACTAATTCCAATGTTGAAGTTGAAAGTGTGCCAAAATTTCTGTGACAACTTGACTACGTCTGTGAAGACGGATTTTTAAGCATTCAAAATATTCAAACTAGCAGGTAGCAAGGATCAACCATAGAAATCAATGGGTCTTTAAATACCTAACATTTCAAGGAAAAATGTCGTCATTATAAAAAAAAAAAAAAAAAAAAAAAAAAACAAAACACTTAAATAACTTTTTAAAATGTACCCAATTTGATTTACTTCATATTATTAGACATCTTTTAACCTTTGGGCACTACAAACTAAAATATTTCAAAAAATATGAAAACACATCTTGATGGTGAGATGCTATATATATCATCACAAGATACTACATAAAACATTCTGTCTTGTAATATTAATTCTAAATAACTACATACGGAAGTTGCTAAAGCGACTTAGATCACGGCTTCAGTAGATATGAATTAATCCATTTTCAGGGTTTTTAACCAGTTCCCACTCAGTCAGGGCATACCAAAATCTTCTGTCAACAATGCCTGGATTGAAAAAACAGCACTGTCTGAGGGGTTTGGCACTTTGACCAGCAGAAATTCTGTGAGAACAGCAAGACAGAGACATCATAAAGATGCAGGGAAAAAATAACCCTCCAAAGCTGCTAAAATCAAGGATAAGGAAAAAACCCAACAACCAACAGCCACTCCCCCCACCCAAAGAAAAAATTAAAGAACCTGAACTGGAACTGAAATATATGTAGGACACATAAAGGAACAGAGAATCAAATAAAAGGGATGCTAATGAAAGGGAACAGAATTTTCTAGAGAGATGAAGGGTAGCCTGGGGGAAGCCTCCAGAGAAAGAATTGCATGGAAGTGTTACAAAACAAGAGGAAAGGTGGAAGAAGGAAGCAGTGAGTAATGAGAAAGTAGAAATTGCACAAAAGCACAAAAGATGAAGAATAAAAGCACAAAGATATAAAATGTAAAAAAAAGCATTTTTCTTCCCCCCTACATAAATATTTGCCCTTTAAGAATCATTCTTTCATTTATTTTTATTTCTTCAGAAACTGGAAGATAGGACTGCAGTGGAAACAAGGTTAAAATCTCTTTCATTTTTACCCATGTAAAAATTAAAAATCCAAGTACCAGCGCTGACTTTTGACAAGCTATGAGGCTTTCCTTGAATGCCTAAAGGCCCAACACCCAAAACTTCCAGTGGGGGAATATGCAGGTGTGCAGAGTCCCTGAGAATCAGCTCCTACATGACCACACATGCATTTAAAGCTTTTCACTCAACCCCACTTACATGCCTTTGCCTCCCATTCAGAATTTCCTGCACATCACAGGTAGTCCTACATGTAACACAATCTGCAGAAAGACTTATCAGTGCTGTTGTAACACCTGATCAAAGCAAAACGAAAGAGAAGTCCTTGATAGGGAGGGGACAGTATTGCAAGTGTGAAAAACATGATCTCACCTTTCTGAAATACCTGTTTTCAGTAATGGAATTGTTTCTCCTCTCTCCCACTCAGAAAGGCCCACTCTACTGATTGCTCTTTCTGCTTGGACTTTCAAGTTCTAAAAGACCTGTACATGTATGTAGTAACAGGCAGAGTATGACCTCTAAAGTGAGGAATCCAAGCTGGAGAGAACAATTTCTGTATTTAAAATTTTTTGGGAAAGATGATTCTAGAAGAGCAAAGATTAGTTTTATGTACTTCTCATTAGAGTTTAGCAGGTATATGGGGTTTTTTTCCACCTTGAAGACTTCCCAAAACTCTGTATTAAAAATAAGGGGAGATCTCTAATGCAGAGTAGCACAGCATTTGGGATACTTCTCTGTTCTGTTTCTGACTGAGAACTCTCGCCCAATTACCTACATCCCATAAAACATATTAACTTACAAACTACTACGTAGTCTGGCATGTTCTTTTGCTTTTGGCTATTAGCTAAAAGTCTCCAAGAAAAGTTCAGCCAAGCAAATGAATATAAAGAGCTACTACCCACAGTAAGGCAATATTTTCTCCTCAAAAAATATTGTAGCTATAAAAACCCAAATCAGTACGCTTTTACGATGCTGTGTAGTTCTCACATTTCTATCAATTTTGGAAATTGAATCACCAGCTAAGCTCCTTCTAGGTACTAAGCAACTGTGCCACAAAAGATAGAAATACAAAAAACCACAGGCAGATAGATTAGAAGAACAACCACATTAAATATAGAGAAATGATAGTTCAGTTCAACGTACTTCAGCTCTTGAATGAAAGAAGTGGTGATACTATACTGAGTAGACTGAAAACATGCCCCAAAAAGCCCCTTACATTCCCCAGGTATTTTCTCTACAGGCGCTACAGAGTGCTGCTTGGCTTCTAGAAAACGAAGCAATTATTACATTTGTTCTATCGTTGTTGGTGTGTATTGTGCCATCTTGATTGACTTCACTAATATTTATTTCTGCCACACAAGGAGAGCTGTTTCCTTAACAGTATCACAGCTAAGTTGTCTGATGCTAACCAAATGGAGTCACAGTGTTTTCATGGAAGGAAGAAAAACTATCAGAGGGACCAGAGTCCCTCACCAGACAGATCCATTGAGGTTTTTGCATGGATTAAGAGTTACTTAGATGGCTAAAAGGGAAAAAAAAAAACATTCGGCAGGCTGTAAAATTTAAGAACACAAATAGCTATTTAGACCTGGAGCTCATGAATTTAGTAGAGCTGATGAGGATTTAAACAGTTTCTCTCATAAATTTAAATCAGAGTAACAATGTATTCAGTGCCTATATTAAAATAAAATGAAATAATATGGAGATCATATACTTTTCTTCAGTTTACTTTCCTTTTAGTTTTTCTGAAGCCAAAATGCTTTTGTTCACAGGTCCACTCCAGGAGAAAAATGCACCAAAACTAACAGCACAAAGTAGGACTCCATTTCAGCTGTACATTCGTCATCTGTATTTGATGTGTTCATTACAGCTATTCATTACACTGCTCTGAATCTCCACGGTTCCAGACATTTTCAGTAAGTCCTAAATTGCAGAATGAATATTCATTATGCTTCCTTCTAAAACTCAAAATTCCAAAGTTTAATTTTATAAGATTTGCAAGGCAGATACTGTGACACGAAAAGCATATTTTGAGCACACTTTTAGGATCCCGAGGTCTCTTTAAAATTGAATGGTCAGTGTCCCAAAAGGATGAAAGAGAACATTTGATGGTGGATGTTCTGTTTATTATACGAATAAAACTACTCCTCCTCTGAGACTTCACAAGCTGGAAATACAGTTTCTCTGCTGTCTGTTACACTTGGGTACTTCTGCTTAAATTACCCATTCCATAGATTCCTTCTTGTCTTAACTTCAAGCTTGTCACATTAAGACATGATGGAACACTAATGCAAGCAGCTTTTATCTAACAGATACAAACCGTATTGACTGCTATCTCCCTAAACTTCCTTTTCTATTGGCATAATGTAAACATTTCTAGTTAAAACACCTAGGAAGTCAAAGTCATCAAATACATTTCTGAAGTCAATGCACAGACCATTTTCATTCCCATATATTAAAAGCAAAAAGGATACTGCAATCTCGCAATATGAATATCTACATAAAATAGGTCTCTGAAATTAATGCAAAAAATTTTGCATTGGGAGTGCGTGCAACTCACTTGACTCCTGTTCCTGAAATGGGAACGGAGATCATTACAGAGATAAAGCAAGACAGCAGTGCTTTTCAGTAAACAGAGGTAGATCAGCCGGTGAAAATTCCTTCAGGTTAGCCAACTGAGCGAGAAATTCCACATTACGAAAAGCTTTGTCACAGCATAGGACAGCAGCTACGATTTAGAACCCCATGGACGGAAAAAAAGACAGGTTTTCCTCTTACAGCTGTTATAGAACATGTTCCTCTAGGCAAGTGGGCCTTATGAAGTTTTGAGGCATCTCACAGTGGTGAAAAAACATTCCAATCTCAAATCTCAGTCTCAAAGATATCCCCAGCTCAGCCACACAGCTTGTCCTCTATATAAGCCCCAAGAATATTCTGTAATCCCAGCCAGAGTGACAAAAAAGGAGGAGGAAAGTGAGTGCATCAAAGGGCATATGCACAAATGTGTTGTCTTTTGACTTACATTTTACAAAAATATCATTTGGAATTATTTTTCATTTTATGAAAAAGTGCCCTGGTATAAACATGGTACTCTTTCTAATCCTTCTGCGTTTTCAAATCAAGGTAAAAAGTAGTGTTAGTAAAATTGGAACAGAATAATCAAAAGCATAGGGGAAACACACATATTCTTTTTTTTTCCCCCTAAAAGAAATCATATTAGGACAGAATTTTCTTAGCCTATGTGTTTCAACTAGATTAACGCTTCTATGTACTTCAGTTTTACCCAGCTGTCCTACTCTTTACTTTATGCTGATACTACAAGGCCTTATGTAGTACCTCCTTTTAAAACAAGACTATTCAATTTCTCTCTAAACCACTTTCTCTTTCCCCATTCTCTTGTTTTTGGTGGGTAAAGAACAGAACTGAAACTTTGCAGTGTATATTGGAAGTAAACAGAAACTCAAATGTCAATTCCAAGAACAGGGTTCTATATTAATGACTTCTGTTTTGGAAATTGCTGTAAAATACATTATGCTTTACATTAGAAGAGAGATTATGCTAAAAGTACCACTACATTGATGGTACTTTCCCATCTGGAGAGATGAAAAATTTTAGAAACACTCAGACAAAAGTGTAATTCTGATTTTATTGCTAAAACTGCCAGCCAGCACAAAGAACTTAAAGTTACTATTTATATGTTTAACAATTGTTCTTTTATGAGTAAATGGGTAAAATACTTGCGAGAAATAAGTTGCACAGAATAAAATACTTCAGTGTGACTCGTGTGACTGAGTTTTCACTATGATAAGATCTGGCAACTTTAGCCCAGGCTCAGAAAGCACCATTCTTTATTTTGATGTTGGTCCTTTTTTGGCCCTAATTAAACAAGACAGTGCTGTACAGTGTCTTTCTACTTTGTGCACGTACATTCACTGATGTTTGCATGTATAACAGCAGCTTATGGCTCAGCAGCAAGATATCCCGGATTGGAACATGCATACAATTCCAGATATCAAAGTTAGCTTTAGTTTGACTTTGCGAGATTCTAAAAGCAGCTGTGCTTTGTTGCACTTCCTCAGATCCCAATAGTGATTTAGTTCTGAGGATTATATATTTGTCTCTTATGTGTCAAAAGTCTTATCCCTGGTGACATTACAACTCTGTTTTTGTATTTAATGTAAAAGCATGATAGCTCCACATTGATGATTGTCAGCAGTTGCTATTTATCATCTGTCAAAACTTTTCCTCGTGGGAAGACAGAAAATCAAATGGATTATGGCTGGTTTTTTAGTTGCTTAAAGGAATCTTACATGACACGGGCTAAAAAGAATGGCGAAACCGCTCCTGACAACCACGTTAGCATTCCCAGCAATATGCGATTTTATGTACATAGCAGGAGAACTGTCAGCCTCCTGACAAAGCAGCACATTTAAAAATGCTATGTCAGTTCACTCGTCTGACCTCTTGGTTGCAAGATCACCTGATACCACGGTGCTTATTTCTAAAGCTTCTTAACAGTATCCTCTAGAACAAAAAATCCAAAAAGAATAGGAAAAAGCAAGACTTCAAATAAACATGACAGATGAAATATCTAATAGTAGGTGTATAAATGTTTAATAATTGTCTTTTGGTTAAGATTTTTAGAACTAAGAGGCATATACTCTCCAAGGAGAGAAAGAATGAGAGACAGAATCTGCAATACGTCTGTGTCTTAAGTCACTTCCTTGCACTTACACTATAACTAGAATGTATCCTCTCAAAAAAAATGAGGAACTTTATCCTATTGAAGGTGTTTTCTCTAATTTGTCTGGAGAAGAAAATAACGAGAAGAAACTCCGTTAGACTTAGGCACTCGCATCAACAAAAACACACCAAAAAATTTGATCACAGAGATAGTGATGAATTTTACATAAAACTTGCAAAAATCTTTCTAGCTACCTCTAAAAATGTTAAGCCACAAAAATTGAGGGAGACTTAAAAATTTATAGATGTTTTGCTTCTTTAATGCTTTAAAATATGTCAATTTATATACAGAACTGTAAGATAATTAAGTGAAACATACTGTCTGTCTGTTATTTACACAGAACGTCTGGAAATATACGGTATTCAAGAACTGGAGTTAAAGCCCCTAGAAGCAAAATGGGTAAATTTCAGAAGCTTGTAAACCCATGAAATGAGGAGTTAACTGCATTATGAATAGATGCTTCATTCAGTCTCTATTCTGGAACAGCTGTGAACCTGGTTCACGTGAAAAAAGCTATTTTAACAACATTTCATTTGACATACAATCTACGAAAGTGGTTTGCTGGTCCAGCATTCTCCATGCTCTCCTTAACCTGGTTCAGATTTGATGTACTTTTATCTTTAATCAATTTACTGAAAGGGATTCACAGATAATTATGCCCCACCTCTAATTTTGATTAAATAACAGATAGATTATAGAAAATTCAGGGAAGCAAGAGGGATTTAAATGAATGAAATAGAATAAAAGACTTAAAATTCAGTCTTTCTAGTTTCACCTTACATTGCCAGGTAGAGAAACCAGCTTTATTTCAACTTTAATGGTCGTGTGGAGATTACTGGTCAAAGTGCAAAGAATACAAAGCTCCTGTTATAGAAGTACTTCTAAAAAACCTGAAGCTTAGATCTGGGCTTCCACCTTCTTTGAAGCTTGTTATGAAAACCTGTTCTATGACAAATGTCCAGATAATGATATACTGTTACAATACCCTGGTTTTCAACATCCTTCTTACAGACTTGTGCTGCGCTGTACCACCACTGGAATCACACCCTTTAAACTATGTTATTTCCTTCTAGAGTTGTTAAAAAGTGACAAAAGTCAGGGTATCTCTAAAGAATCTGAGTTCAAAAAAAGTGTTGTATCCTGTACTTCTCCACAGTGAGACAGTACTAATATTAGGTTAGTGAACAACAAAACCCCAATGATTGATCTCATCAGAAACGAAAGGATGTTACGTCATCAACAAAAATTTAAGTAATACTTTTAAATCATAATAACATCAATAAAATCCCACCAAAAGTCAAAAAACCCCAAACCACACAGACAGGATGGGTCAAGGCTAGTTAGGATGTAATACCAGGTCTAAGTCAGTTTCAGTGTCAGGCTTCCTTTACATTACACTCACACAGTGTGGAAAGGAAAATAGATTTTTATACAAGATAAAAGGATACTTCTCAGAAAAGGCAGCCTTTTTTCCGCCACTTTAGCATAGATGTTCTGCATTATTGAGGGATACATTAATTTTACTTCTCTGTGAAGCCTTGGTATTATTTTCTTTGCATGGATCAAATTTAGTAATCTATTCAAAAATTCCAGAATTCAGTAGGCCTCTTCTTGACTGTCAGAACACACATCAAATTTGCCAGTTGTCTAGACTGTATTTTCATGTTGTTCTTCATCACATTTGTAGAAGTAACTGCACATGTGTACAGTGCACAGACTCTCAAACACCGGGACCCACAACTTACAAATTACACTGAAGCTGTGCACTGATGCATAAAATATCAGTACACATAAGGTCACATGCAACACATGGATGGATGAAATCCAGTGATCACCATTTTAACATGAAACAGTCACTGCTGAAAGCCCATGGTTGCCTGCTTATGCTCAATACTCATTTGTAGGGTTCACTCAGCTCACATGGTTGTCACAAATAGTGCCTTTCTTTCAGTAAAGCTACAGGCAAGAGAGGACTTGCCCCATCCTTGCTGCGGGCTCTCTGCACAGCAATAAAGTTGGGATGAGCACTGCACGAAAGGCAGTGCCTGTGGGTGCAAGTCTGTGGGAATTAGTCCATTAAGAGAGCTACCCGTGGGCAATTTTGTTTTCCAAGCTCTGTTTTTCATACTGAACAGCTCCTTTTAATGAGCACTAATGTCCACTCTGATCAATATCTGTAGCATAAAGTATTACTGTCATTTTCTCTGGTCATACCCAGAGTAAAGGAGAATTTCCAGTGGTTTTTTTTCGAGCAGCACAAGAATACCAGCTAACCCCTTCTCGACAATGAAATATGAAGAAGAAGAATGAACATAAACACTCATGGATCTTTCTCCTTGTGATGGCCCTTCGTAATTTCATGACAGCCCTGTGATTGATACTGTCAATATCCGTGACACAAGCCACTTCTCCCCATTTGTCAAACTACAGCAGTGCAGCATCAAATTGCTGGGAACACACATGTTCTTATCTGTAAGCACTACTAGGCACAATGGAAGTTGAAAACATTTTTGCAGCAACAGACAAAAAATGAGGAAGAAAATTTACCCTTATATCTGGCTGTTCTTCTATGTTGGCATTTTTTTTAGGAATCCATGAATGATCATATTCCTTGATAAAAAAATCACTGATAATTATTTTCAAGTTCCTGTTTTTCCTCAGACAGAGGTGTTGAGAGCAGTTGGGTACGATTCCCTGTCATGAAAGATCAGCTGCCACATGCGGTAAGGGAAGAAGGACCACCATAATCCAGAAACTTAAACAATTAAGTCATTTATCCCTCCCTCTTTCAGCACCACCCTGCCAGTTGTGACCAGGCTTCATTGACCACAGCATTACACAATTTTAATCCTGTTTGAGTTCTCAAGTGTTGACCCTACTGAAGAGAAATGAGCATCTGAAGAGCCGCTAAGGCCAGCTCAGCGCTGAAGGAATGAGAGAAGAGAAATATTTCATATGACAACCAAGAACCCAAAGCTTCTACTGAATTCCATTTGTTGATGAAGTTACGCCATGATCCTGCTACTTTCCACACAGCTCATCAATTTCCAAGGCAGCAACTTCTTCTTTGGGAGGTCTTTGATGCTTACAACATAACATTAGCCCAAATCGGCACAATCAGAGAGAAAGAAGCTTGGTCTTACCCTGAAAATCTGCCTTAGATTTATCTAGGCCCCTCTTTAGCTGATTTCCCTTCACCTAATCCAGTCCCATTTTCTTTGAAGTCTTCAAGTCCATTTGAATTACAGAATTAAAGATAGAACAGAGATGGAGGGTCCTTGAATCTCCTGATTGCTTTCAGCAGTGAGGACATGACTTACAACAAAAGGAGGGAGTATGGAAGCAAACAGTATTCTTCTTGCAGACTTTTTGACATTTTGGGCAAATTTGGGCAAATTAATATCCCAGCTGCACTTGGAGGAAGAGAAAAAAAAATCCATGCTCAAAATCTGGGATAGCATTGTCTCAATTCAGACCCACTCTACATGCTTCTGTCTGCTGAATTCAAACTTAAAGCATGTCAAAGGTGGCATATTTTATACTTTTGCTTATAAAAAGAAAAGGAGAAATAGAAAATTTAGCAGATATCATAGCAGTTCCAGAGATCAACAGCACACTCCTGTGCAAAATAAAGCATGCAACCATCTTGAGTAACTGAGTAGCTTTAACACATACGAGTTCTCTACGTTTAGATTCTCATTCCCAGTAATAATGACATTCCCACTCTCCTAGCCATCAGTGAAGGCCAGTAAATTTATATGTTAATACTGAACAGTAAATTCATTCACTTGCAAAAGTAAACTTAATTCCAAAATTTTTCATGTGTCCTGTCTGCAAAGAATTTAAATTAATGTAGTTTGCATAAATAAATATGAATGTCAAGAATTCTAGGCAAGGCCTGGAATAGTTTTATATTTTTGCAATACATTCATACTCATTGCTGCTACATTGAGAACATAGTCTGGTTTTCACTGCTTCATTCAAGACCAATTTTTTTTCTCTATTATCATCCTTACCATCTTCACCTTTTAAAGTGTCTCTCTTGCAATAGCTAGTGGTCTAGCAGGAAAAGCTTGCAGCCTTCTTCAAAGGCTGTTTTCCAGCATTGTTTCGAACAGACAAGAAGCAAATAGATTGTATAATTGTCCCTCCTCTAGCAATCCCTCAAATACCCTTCAGGTACTGCTTTGTCCCCGTCCCCCAGCCTTGTTAGCTGCTCTGTTGGTGCTGGCAGAGCAGACACCCTGCCTGTGCCATCTAACCTGGTCAGCAGCTCCAGCAGTGCCCCACACCAGGCTCTCCATCAGCCAACCAGTCTGGTCTCATGGCATTCAACAGTCCCACTGCTACTCGGTGTCATTCGACCATAAACGTTTAGAGAAGAATCTCTCCCTGGAACAGTCACATCTACATATCCTGACACAATATGAAACTACACTGTGGGAATGTGCTGGATCTGCATGGCAAAGTTTGGGTGGGAGGGACAACTACTAGGGCTGGCTTCCGTTAGAAGGTGCTAGAAGCCTCTCCTGTGTATGAAAGAACCAGTGCCATCTGCCTCCAGGACGTACCTGCCACTGGCACCGGTAAATGCCAAGCCCATCAGAGCCTCTGAGATAACGTATGTGTGAGTTGGGTAAAACTACACAGCTGCAGCTTTGGCTGGAGAGATGAGTGAAAACATTTGAGAGAAACAACTCTGCAGACACCACGGCCAGTGAGGAAAGAAGGGCAGTGAGGTGCTCAAGGTGCCAGAGCAGAGATCCCCCTGCAGCCCAAGGTGCAGCCCATGGGGAAGCAGCTGTGCCCCTGCATCCCATGGAGGCCCATGGTGGAGCAGAGATCCACCTGCAGCCCAAGGAGGAGACCCATACCAGAGGGGGAGAGTGTGGGGAGTCTTCCCCCTGAGAAGAAATAAAGTATGATGAACTGACCACAGCCCCCAGTCCCCATCTCCCTTCACCTCTGTAGGGAGGAGGCAGAGTAAATCCGGAGCAAAGTTGAGCCGGAAAGAAGGGAGGGGTGAGGGGAAGGTGTTTTAAGATTTGCAGTTTTCTTCTCATTACCCTACTCTGATTTAATTAGTCATAAATTAAACTAAATAATTTTCCCCAAGTTGAGTCTGTTTTCCCATGACAGTAACTGCTGAGTGATCTCTCCCTGTCCTTATCTCGACCCGTGAGCCTTTCATTTTGTTTTCTCTCTCCTGCTCAGATAAGGAGGGCAGTGATAAAGTGGCTTTGTCAGGCAGCTGGCATCCAGACAGAGTGGATTCCCGCCACAGGGAATAACTACAGTTATGTTATCCAAACATGACTCCATGCACAGGATGTACTTAGGCATTTCACACTTAAATGAATTTTTATAGTAAATTAAGACAAGGACACAAACGACTCCTTAATGTCTAATTTTTAGGCTCAGGTTTGAAGTTCTTAATTCTCTGCCTTCCCAGCTTCTGTGGTTTTACTCTGAGATGGCTAATAAGAGAGAGGTTACTGCTTTCCAGTTCATATGGAAGCAAAGAATGGAAATCTGAATCCAGTGCCTACACGTAGAGTATCTATAAGTAGAATTAATTCCTCATGTGCATTACTTAGAAAAAAGAAAAATAATTCTTCTTATCATGTTTTAAACATACAGTCAGCTAAAAAAAAAAAAAATTTTTGCACAGAACCCCTCAAAACTTCATTATACAGGAAATAGGAAAACTGCAATTTAAGGGCCTGAGAAGATGATTTGGTCTCCTAGATGCATTCTGAGTCTCCCAAAGCTGTTTTCATTAATTATCATTTATATCACAATATTCATACTGGTACTGTGACTTAGCAAATATTTCTAGCCATAACAGTCCCCCCCAAGTGAATTTAGATTTCCTTTTTCTGATTCAGTTTGAATAGAGATAATTTTGATAGAAAGTAGGTTACTATTTTCAAAACTGTATTTTTACGGTTATAATTTATTAGAAGCAGTAGGGAATTCAAATTTATGGATCAGTTATATCAAGTATTTAACTAAACCCATGAGTGTACTGAACAGTATACTGCTAATCCCAAGATAAATATTTTAATCCACTTTTCAGCAGAGTCTTAAAATAACGCTTCTTTCAATATGTATAATTTTATCATTTATTTTTCTCTGAATACAGTTCCATGGATGAATTAGTAAAAAAGCACAGCTTAGAAAGAAAATCAATAGTTCTCGACTGAAGACCACTTACAAAATACAATTGGGTAGTAATTGATTTGTAGCGAAATTTGCTACTTAATTCTATCCACATGTAACTGAAGTAAAAGCGTGCATGAGAGATTATAATTTGTGTGTGTACTAACGCTCCCAAGTGTATCACCTCTACAGTGATCATAGCATAACTCCAATAAATTAAATAGAATTTGAAACGAGCTCAGAGCTTGCCAAATGCACCTTTTGTTATTGACAGGAAGTTGCATTTTGGCTGGGATTTACCGCTGCTGTTTATTGCAGAGCCATTCCACAGCATTCAGAGAATGAGGGAGAAGAATGAGGATATAAATTGGGTTCGGAATGTATGTGCATAGAAAAAGATAATGATTTAGAGTCACCTCAGAAACAAATGGGTCTTATATTGCATAAATTGATGTTAGCCACTGATGCAGAGGAGAAATCCTCTGTGGTAATTCCAGAGGGAACCAGATCCCATTAAAACAATATTTGAAATTAAAAAAGAAAAAAAAAACAAATCCCAAAGAACAACAAACAAAACACCAGATAATGTTTTATTTGCAGTTGTTTGTTGTAATGTTCACAACAAAAGCATGACACCTGACAAATGGTGCTCTTAGAATGAGTTAGATACAAGGTTATCTAGGTGACCCTGCCTTGGCAGGGGAGTTGGGCTAGGTGATCTCCAGAGGTCCCTTCCAACACTAACGATTCTATGATTCTGTGAAGTTTAAGGTCACTAGTTTTTTAAAAATGCTTCATTTACCTGAGATGCTGTAGTATAAAACACACTCTGAGGGCCATCCGTTAAGTGCAGTATTACATAATATTACAATCTTTTAACCTTACACCTGCACATCTTTGATTTATACTTTGTGGCTCAAAAGATGCAGCATATCAAAAAGATCACTTGATGCCTTTAACTCAGGTTACTTTTAACAATAAATTAAAAATTGTAGTGGCATGACAGACACCGCTCCTGTAAATCCTGAAGGAACCAATGCTCCTGCATGTTTCAGTAAACACTGTTCTTCCTTACATATACTCTTAGCATACACTGTGTGTATACATTGGTTGTGAAATGAAGCATTCCAAAATAGGAGATACCAGAAGTAATTTGGATTTAGCTATTTTATGTGTTAACACTATAGTCCTGCTTTTAATTATCTAAGCGGGATACTTATCCACTCTTTTGCTAAGAATTCCTGACCCCATGTTTACCATTATCAATACTAACATGAAAATACTTGGTGACCTTGACTCCAGCTACAACCAGAAGAAAAAGGCAAAAGGAGGACAAATATTGCATGATAATATTATAGTGATGTGACATGGTACTTCACCAGAATTTCAAAACCCATTAGAAAAATGGGTTCAGCTCTGAAAGTGTTTGTCTGACAACAGAGGAAGAAAATATTTCAAAATGGCCTGAGATTTTGCCTTCCTCTGACTCGTTCAGAGTTAACTTCTCCCAACAAACGGTCTGTCATATTTCATAGTTAACTATAAAGAATTTTCCCCTAAAAGGCACTCTTACTTACTTGAGGCAATGTTACTACCCAAACAGTTATGCAAAGAGTTCCTAAGAACATGTGAATAGAGAGAAAAACCTATTTTATGGAGCAAGAGATGTATAATAGGGAATTACTGTACTCTGGAAACTTTCCTAATATTGCATGAATATTCTTTCAAGCAATTTACTGAAAATGTTGAGAAGACACAAATGTTTTGATCAGAATCAGTGTTAGTGGTTTCTATGATGTGGAGTTTATGACAGCAGTACAGGTTCAGTTTGCAAATAAGATCTGCCTGGAGGCAGTTTCAATTTAAATGCCAGCCCCTGGATATTTGTTCATATTTTCCAAAATGAAGACTATAGTTACGGTAAATAAAAAATATTTGTCATTTTCACACAGAGACATATATACGTATCTATGAAGGTCTAACATTTTTCTCACTTTCAAACCTGCAATACTGCCAAGCTCTCTGGAAGGAGCGACATTTCCTCTGTTGAGAAGCAGCTTGTATTTCACTGCACCGCAAGACCTACGTAGCCCATGTAACCCGTGCACCAAGTGTAATATTCAAAGTTATGAAACCAAAAATAGAATTCACTTCGATACCAAGGGACTATTCAAGGTTTTACCATAAGTTTCACATATTTGAAGTTAATGAAGTTTCTTATGAGAAAGAATGCAACCTCTTTGAAAAGTCTGCATATTTTTACACCCACAGCTTCTCCAATGATAGAAAGCAGTGTTTCACCATGATAAAGGCACTTTATAGCTACAGTGACAGGTTCCTGAAGTAAGATGATGCTAAATTTTTTGCATTTTACCTTGTTTAGAGATATAATCAAGGATTTTACAAGGGGCTCCCTGCATCAGTTCAACAACCCACATAGCCTGTGCTAAAATTCCTTATTCTGTGAGGTGAAGGACTAAAAGAGACACAAGAGTTTTTCAGCCACACAGAAATATGCTTTCACGACCAGTGTTAGAGAGGTTGGGAGGGAAGCGAAGGGACAAGGAGGCAGTTTTAGAAGAATGACTACCAAATTCAGTCCACTTTCTTGAAACATGCTCTTTTACTACAAAAACTACTCATTTCAACGTGTAGAACTTGGGGTGTTGCCCAGTGTGCAGGTATATGTGCACGAGTGAAAGCTGACTAATTAGAAGGTAGTTTGGGCTTTTATCCCAGGAACTTTACAAGAGTCAGTGCATTTGTTCCATTTAGTTCAGTGAGCTACATTCTGAAGGCAAAACACATCTCTTCAGACAATCACAGGCAAAGGTGATTTTTATAATACCAAAGGAAGTGGTGACCTCTCCAGAAACAGCCTCCTTTGAGTCTTACAGCAGGCTAACCAAGAGGTTTCCTGAACCACTGAAACCTGCTCCAGCATATCACTGTGAAGCTGTAATCCATTTCTCTGGTGCTTAAAGTCCAGGCTGAGTTTTCTGAATTGCAAATAAGTTCTATTTAAAGAATAGTTCATGTATGTATCCAGTCAGGGTGATAATGTTGTTATTACAGCACTCTCTGCAATAACTCAGCTGTCAAATTCACTTGAGGCTGAAATTCAGTCTATATGGTTTCAGCTGGCCAGCAATTTCATTTTTTCATATACAGTGTTTAAATTGTATCCAGACTGTTACGTCATGAGGTGGCCAGTAAAAGAGGGAGGAAAAAAAGGACTTTTTTTTTTTTAAATTATTATTATTTATTTAAGAAAAAAAAAGGTGTTAGGAAATTTTAAAGAGGGTGTTATCACTTTTTGCACCATTAGATGTCATATTAGAAGAATAACTTTGTGACATCACGTATTTCACTTGTTCCTTCTATTTTCAACATTGATTTTAGGTCCAAACCACTTTTCATGAAACATTTGTCTATGTTACCCTTTCTATTAAGCTAGTTCTTCCCTTAGCACAGTATTAGCAAAGCCCACACTCTAGTCTGTCCACAGCAGATAGACAAATCATGATCTCTGTACATCCTAATAAATACACTGACAGTAGTTTGAGATCAAGCGGAAAAAAAAATGGCTTGTTACTTTCAGTCCATATGAAAATTCTCTAAGTCTGTAGCTACCAAATTTCAATTGAATTTCAATGTATAAGCAAAATACAATGGAGTCTGGAAGCGTACTGTTGTTACTTTCTTGTTTCACAGTGAAATTCCTTAGCCAGTATCCACCATGAAGAACTATTAGTGAATTAACAGAAACACTTCACTCAAGATGCTTTGGTCAGATCCTTCCTTTGCTCTAAGAATATGCAACTTTAACACATTTCAACAAAACAATACAAAAATGCACAGACTTCCATCAGTATTCAGTAGCAGTATCTAGTTCTTATGCAGCAGTATTTCATGTGAGGATCACCACGGGCTTTACAGAGCACAGTTGATAGCTGCATTGACAGAGAGACCTCTACAGTGCCTACCATGGCAGACATAAGGCTAGAACTTCATTACATTAGAGAAGAGACAAGACATGAGAATAATTTTACTCATCACATCTCATGTAGCTAGGATTGGCCTTAAAATTAAACTTACTGTGCCTCAGCAGTAAGAGAAGTTGTTGGATGAAAATGATGAAACATCACAGAATGTAATACGTTATAAATAATGTATTAAAATTTTTAAATACTTAAATTATTCAAAGTATTAAATAATGCCTTCATTATTAAAATTAACAGCTACATCTTATAAAACAAAGGTTAGGAAATAGTCACTGGCTGCCCTATGTGACAATACAAATATAGCTGCCTCAAATGGAAATGACTCAAAGGTTAAGAAAAAAAAAAAAGGCAAAATAAAGCAGCAAACCACAGCTTACAGGGAACTTGGGTCAAATTAAAAATATTTCAAAGGCATAACACAAGATGGGTGACGTCCTGTTCAAACCAAAGCATTTGAAGGGAAAGATCCAACTTTGATTCCAGCGTCAGACAGCCCATCACATCTGGGTACTTTCACCACTGCAATGTTAAATGTGTGCTGTCTCTTGTTCGTGTTTGCCTGGTTCATCGGCAATTACTCCTGAGCATTGTTACATCTTTGTAAATCAGGCAGAAGAACCCTCAAACTCCTTTTCTTTCCTCTCTATAAGAGTGTGGAGGAGGCTGATTAAGGCCCACTTGACATCATTCTGGAGCAGCACTGCCTTGTCTGGTGCAATGTTTTCTCATTGCAAGAATAAGATGCTGCATCTTTATGTTGTAAACTCTCCCATTAAATCAGCAAAACTAAGAGCTGTATAAGAGCAGCAACCAGAAGAACAGCTGATGAGAATGCAATACTGTCCACCAAAAGACTGATTGGAATGGCAAGCTAGTTATGGAAGCAAATTCTTTATGTTTTACTGTACTGAAATACAGATGCAAGACCTATTATTATTATATGAGAAGAATCACCAAATGTTACTGGTGTATAGAAGTCCCCACGTCTCCCATTAGACTTTTACAGAAGCTGTCAGTTTTTAATAATTTTGCCATGCTGTATTAGTCAACTTTCAAATAGATTAAATTTCCCTTTAATATTCAGTGCAGGAATTTTATGGGACCATTAATTACATGTAAGTCGCAAATGCCAATATTTGATTATTATGTTGCTTTACAATGGAGCTATTTATCCTTTGTCATTCTGAGGGCTTTCTAGGCTTGCTCCTTAAACAGAACTGACCCATCACAAACTACCTGTATTCTGCACCAAGGACGATTCACAGACAATCCCAGAAAGCTTGTGAGAGACCTCAAGGGTGATTAACTATATAAGAACGATAACTGAAGTTTAAAAGGGAAAAACAAAATCACCTGTGACCTTCTCATATTCTTGTTTCCATACAGCCAAAGAGGAAAAAAAAACCCAATGCAATATCTACAGCAACTGGCAGTGCAACAGAAAAGCAAGAAACACATATTTCAAAAGACAGTAACTTTTGTTTATTTATTTAAGTCAAGAACTCTCCAGTTCTTAGACTAAACCTGTCCTGAGTGTGCAGATTGATGAAAGTTCTTTTGAAAGCCAGTTGGAAAAGAAAAAACCCATCAAGATAGATGCATGGAGTTTAGATGGGGGAATTCTGTCCAAATGGCAATTCAGTGCCCTTTTTACACTTACACAGCTTCAGGAGATAAATAACCATACTGACTATTATAATGAGTAGTATAATAAATTGAGATCATCTCCCCCTAAAGTGACTAATGAGAAAACCTTTACAGGCTACTCCAAATAATTGTTGGTTTGTTTTTTTTTCATTTAGATGTATATTTTATAACTGGTTGTTACTTGAGTGTGTTTAAACCATTTAGAAATTTGCAAGAAGATGATCAACATGCAATTTTTCCACCAGGGGAAAAACATACTGACAGTAAATCAAGAAGTCCACCAGTGATTTTAAAACTCTTAACTGGAGATTAAAATAGTTAGATTCCCTCTTGGTATTATCTAAGTTAAAGGAGAGTAATGACTGTTGAAAAAAACCAAACCATCAAATCAATAGCAGTGTTAAACAGATATTAAAATATTATTGAATTTCTGTCTCTGAATTAAGCTTTCATGAAGGTTGACATAATATAGTTGGACAAGGAGGCTCTTGTCCAACTGTCCATTGGAGTCTTTCTACTCACTGCCTGCAATTTCTGAACAGATACATAGTACAAATAAAAGTATTTAAATATAAGCATTATTTTATGTTTCAGCTACTTTCTAGACACTTTAATTAATACTTCCAGGTAATTGGATAAATTCAGCTATCTATCTATACCTCATACAGCACCCTTACGAGTATTTGTAAACAGGCATGCAAGCATAGCCAACCAATTTTCTGAGGTTTTCTTCCTATACTCTTAGAGAGGAAAAACAACACCCTGTGTTCCTGCTTGACATATCAAACACTTCAAAAGCAGAATCAGAGTGCACAGTAATCAAGAATCTATTGGCCACAAATGATTCATAAACACTGCCTAACATTTAATGTTCACAAAACTGTTTTAAAACTATAACAGATAGTAAACAAAAGTCATAACTCTAGTTAGAAAACAGCCCCCTTTCTAACGAGAAGCAAAAATTTCTCAAATATAATATCCAAATGCTTTTGGTTTTGGAGTAACAAACTAAAATAGATCATGAATTAAATTAATTTCAAAGTATTTTTCCTGCTAAAATATATGTAAATGAGCAGATTATTCAGGCAATAATTAAATAGGATTATAGAAAGGCATAATCCTTTTAATATACTATACTTCCATTTTCCAACTGAAGTGAACTATTTTTAGGCAGCTTCACAGTAAATATTAACCACTATCTTCCTTGACCATAACTGTCAAAACCCTGCATTGATTTACCTGTATAATATGCAGTTTTTTGTATATTCCACACATCATGGTCTATTATTGGTTTGTATAAATTAAGTTCTCAAATACCTGTATTTGAAATACAGCATATGCTTGAAATTTTTCATAGCCTTTATAATTGATTGCTTCTGACTTTGTCTTTTTCATTCTTTTATATACATGTCCTTCTATGAACATATTTTTAAAGTACTAAAATCCACTTGACAAAGTCACTTTAAAACAGTCTTTTGTGCCTTATCTCACTAGCTGTAATCAATCAGGAATATTAAAGCTGTGTCTTGTGCTACTGAGGAAAATGAACTACTACTGTGCACGGACAGAAAACTGGTGTAGTGAGAGCTCCAAAGTACATAAGAGGTTACACAACCTGTCATCTTCAGTTCTGAGGTTAATGCCAGTGAGCAAGAAACTGCACTTTCAGATCTGACATGAAATGTCATGAGATAGATGAGGTAATCATAAAGCGCAGTTACCAAGACTAGACAAGCCTGAGTATGGCAGCATGTAAGAACTTAATGCATCTCTCAGTGAGACTGTTACTGCTGAAGTATGAGCTCCTCTTGTAAAGCCAGCAGGTGATCTGCTCATAAAGTGAAAGGTGGCCTGCAAAGTACACCTTTAACAAGATTTGTTTTTCCCTCAATATATGGGGGGTATTGCAGAAGGATGTTGCTAGTGGGGTAAAATGAAGAAAATAGAATGCTGTGCCTTTCCTTAATTTCTTTGATAACCAAGAAACAGTCACCATAAGGCAAGCCAATATTTGAAAACATCAATGCGAAAAAATAAATGAAGAAATGGAAAGCGACTGAAATATTAGAGCTACCTGACAATTTAATCATATGGTAAAAGAACTCATTGTCTTAATGTAGACGGGAAGACAATAAAGAAAACCGGAACCAGAGTTGTTCACAGATTCATAAGCAACGTAGAAAATATAGGTTACATACCTTCCTGTTATAGAGGTAGGGATTGGGTTTGCATGGACGGATTTTGGTACTGGGGGGAACTACAGGGATGGCTTCTGTGAGAAGCTGCCAGAAGCTTCACTGATACCCGGCAGAGCCAATGCCAGGAAGCCCTAGGATAGACCTACCAAGGCCAAAGCCAAGCCAATCTGAAATGGTGGCAACACCTCTGTGATAATATATTTGAAAAGATAAGATAAAAACCGCCATTTCGCAGATATAATTGTGACCCGAGAAGAGCAGGGTGAGAATATGTGAGAGGAACAGCTCTGCAGACACCAAGGTCAGCGGAGAAGGAGGGGCAGAAGTTTCTGCAGGCACTGGAGCTGGGATTCCTCTGCAGCCCAT
Organism: Mohoua ochrocephala; assembly: GCA_013398855.1. Lineage (NCBI taxonomy): Eukaryota > Metazoa > Chordata > Aves > Passeriformes > Acanthizidae > Mohoua > Mohoua ochrocephala. Next base: position 34,200 of record VZTA01023369.1, on the reverse strand, counting down.
GGTGCAGCCCATGGAGGACAACAGGGATGTAGAGATCCCCCTGCAGCCCATAGAAGATCCCACACTGGAATGGGTGGATGCCTGAGAGAGGGCTGTGAACCCGTGGGAAACCTGTGCTGGAGCAGGGTCCTGGCAGGGACCTGAGGACCCATGGAGAGAGGAGCCCACACTGGAGCAGGTTTCCTGGTAGGATTCGTGGGCCTGTTGGGGACCCACGTTAGGGCAGGCTGTGCCTGAAGTACTGAACCCCACGGAGGAGTGACCTGTGTGGCAGCGGCTTGTGGAGAACTGATGCTGCGGGATGGATTCACACAGGAGAAGGTTGTGGAGAACTGTCTCCCATGGGAGGGAGCCCGCGATGGAGCAGGGGAAGGGCTCCTCTCCCTGAGAAGCAGCAGAAACAACCTGGGATGAACTGGCCATGACTTCCATTCCCTGTTTCCCCGGGGCCACTGGGGGGAAGGAGGTAGAACACAGGCAAAATTTCTCAAAAGATGAACAATTATTGAGTAAACAATTATTCATAGGACCAGAGAGAAGGCCACAATTATTTGCTCTAGATGTCTGTGTTCTAAGAGCACTGGAGGAAACCAGTAATGGGAATTGGTTATATACTTGCTTAACAGGCTGCTGCTAAAGAACATTTGAGCCAGATGCAGTCAAACTACAATTGAGAAAGTTCTTCTATGTTTTTAACGACAATGTTTACAAATATTATTTAAAAAAAATGTATTGGGATACACTGGTAGAGAAGTAAAATATGGTTCAGGTTAGGGGGATACAAAATTAGCAAGATCACTTTGTATAATCCCTGTTCACTCATCCATTTCATTAATGTACTTACATTGTGTTTTTCCAGATAAGGACTATTTTGGTTTTGTATGGTCAAGGTCACTTGAATTCTACAGAGTTTGTTCTACAGTGAACAAAAACAATTTAGGGAATAACGGGGTTGCTGCATTGCAACCAACCACTTAAACAGATCATCACCATATTAGTTGGGCCCTGCTAATGTAATCTGGCAGAAGAAATCGTGTCTCCACAAGAACTGAATGTTTTAATTTGAGCATACTGGAGGAGTCTATCTGCCATTTAAAAACACTGCTAGCTGTAGATTCTTTCTAAGGCCTACTTGTTTCAAAACACTACTTTCGTTCTGACAGTTAACTATATGAACTACATAGCTATGGAAATATTTGAATTGTAAATATTGAAAATCAGCTACTGTTCATGCATTTCAACTTTTCATATATTTTAATATGCATATTAACATCATGAAGGCTCCATATTCATAAAACTGATCTTGACAGATAATAATTGTTGAACATAATTGATAATACTACTTATTGAAAGTGACCAACCATTTAATAGTTTCTCTCTTTTTCACTTGCTTTAATTCTGGAGAAACATGATGATATTAAATGTTCAGTATGGTAAGTTCAAGATTAATAATTCAATTATCATTAAGCACAGATTGAAACAATAGTATTGCCTTGCCTTACAATGGCAAGAGTTTTAGCGAATCATTTAATAATGTCAGTACTCTTCTTATGCATGGATTGTCTGGGTTGACAATACCGTGCAACGATTTCCAAAGTAACATTTTGCCACAGCTAAAAAGAAGCTGTGAACCAAGATGCTTTACAGTTGCTTCAGTGGGGGATTTTTTTAATATATAAATACAGACACTTCCTTGGTGTTAAAAAAAAATGGGCCCAAGTCACAGCACAGGGATGAATACTCCCCGGGAAAGGAAGTTGCTTCACTGACTCACAACAGAGACAGTGCCTTGGTATGAACACCAGCTCTTGGCAAAGGACGTGTGATGGACAAGTGGCACTAGTTTGTAGCTGTGCAGCAGCTCACCTCTCTCTCTGCTGAGCCTTTGCCATGGGGTCATATTCAAACCAACACATTTTGCCTCACAGTAAAATGAATTAAATGATCTCCCTGTTTTCTTTGATTAGACCAGCATAAGGCAGTGGACAGAAGCCATCTCTTAATTTCATTACGGTCAAATTTCAGTAAGGATTTAATTTTCATTTTAAAAGGGACAATTGCAGACTGAAGGCTCATCTGAGTTTCCTGAGGAGTTTCCTCACATAAAGACAGAAAGTTGAAATTGCTTCTCTTTCACTCCTCTGTGAAGCCTGGCTCTCAGACATGTGGTCTTAACAGAGCTTAGGTGGACTTTTCTCTTCAGCTTTTGATCTTGCCAGTCTCTTCTTTACTAGCATAAATGATCAGACAGCATGCACAAACATTGCCAGTTGCATATCTTTTGAAAATATGGAAGTCAAAACCTGGGCTCCTGCCTCTTCCTTTTGATCTGAAGCTATTCTTTATTTTTTCCTCAGATTCATAAATGTGAAAATATCTCTTGAGCCATACATATGATGTCTCATATATATTCAGCATTTTCATAGCAAATGCTTTGAAATTGTTTATTTTCAACTGAGGGATTTTTTAAAAACCTCTACTCTTTATTATTAAACTAACCACTACTTCTTCCCTTAATCTGTTTGAATAAATTGTTTTGGAAGAAATACGCAATCAGACACCAATTTTCCAAACACTACTGAATATATGCAAGTTTAAATAAACAACCCAAAAATATAACCTCTGAACTATACCTTATACTTTTTCATAAAACCCATCTTGACAGAAAACAATAACTAAGGATATAATTGATAATAAACACATCGAAAGTGACTAAGTATTTAATAACATCTCCTTAATTCTGTACAAACAGGATATGTAACACAGATCACAAATGTTCAATATAATAAGTTCAAATTTTATAATTCAATTAACATTAAATGCAATTTATGTCAAAACACTGTTTTAGGTGAATGGCAAGTAAATATTACCTAATTGTGCATCATGAGGACAAGATGCATTGATCCTATTATGGAAAAGGAAATATCAATAAAGCACCAGGTTTTCAGTAAACAAATACATTTGTCAGGATAAACTGTCCATTGCACAGTCAGTAGCGAAATAATCAGGATTGTACTTTTGACTCCTGCCCCATTTCCTGTCAGCCTTATGGAGCTTTGAAAGAAGACCTACTTTGTGTGTCTGCAGTGCCCAGGAGACCTGGAGAGAAATTTCTGCTTCCTCTTTACATGTTTTGGTGGTCCTACAGATAGGCGAGTCATTACGCTCATCAAAAGTGCGAGGGACTGGGTGTTTTTTATAAGACATTATAATGGTTTGACAAAAATTGCCTGATCTCAGTTGAGAGGTACTTATAATGTGCTGTGGAGATAAATTCTTCCTCTGTAAGGCTGTATACCCACACATTAGATTGAAAGATTTCTTTCGCCTTTGAGCAGAGCCAACATCTGCCACCTGTGTCCCCGACAGACTGCCATTTGCTTCAAATTTCAGAAGAGTAGAGAAATGAACACTTTCTTACAGTGTTTCAGAGCAATATACATAATCCATCCCCCACTGCTATGCAATTTTTATTCTTTGTAAAAACTTCATTTTTTGTTTTTTGGGGTTTTTTTTAACCACAAGGCAGTGTTTATGTTAAAGTTGTCTAGATTTTGTAGTTTGGGGAAAAGAGCTAGCTAAATGCAGCGCACATCCTGGAACTCCCACATACTAAGGCAGAGCAACAGAGCACGCTCAAGGCGAAGATGACTCAATAAGAAGGTACAAGCAATTTCCCTGTCATTGCTGATCATATATAGGTAACAACCACACTGTTAAGTGCAAAACAGAAAGACTCCACACCTCATAGGAACAAAGAGGTACAAACCATACAGAAAGTACATTTATAACAACAGTGTTGGAGCTTCTCCCCCTTTCTTTCCCCAGAGAAAGGGGCTGAACTCCAGAACTGCAGTGCTTTCATGGGCAGCACCTCTGAGCTACCACAGCCACTGCTCCTAAGAGCAACACCTTAGTGCAGGGAATTTAAGACCAACAACTTTACTGAAACAGTTACTGCGAATGACAGCAGGACCCTAGCACCAGTGTAAAGCAATCTCACTGCAGAATGACAGACCGAGTTGTGACATTCTGCATCAGTTTCTATTTCTAAATGATCTCAGGCTGTAGCCACATGCAAAACAGATTAGAGCAATCTTGTTTCAAGTGAGAAAAATGTAGCTAAATGTGGCAACATTTGTACTGCAAAGATCTTATTCTTCTCACCAGGCTCTGGTAAAAGAGTGAACTCCCGGCCAGCACTGTGGGCTGCGCATCTGGATGCAGCTTAAGATGAAGCCATTACTTATCCTACAAAAGCTCTGATTCTTCAAGATGATCTACTCCATGTGTCTCCTATTGTGTGAGTCTGTGAGGCACATGTACACAACACATGTTTTCCTAGCAGTACCAACATTCAGCATTGCTCTGCTTGTACTTTCTGCTCCTTATGTTCCCATACGAGAGGACATTAAAGCTTGGCTAACCAAGCCCAATTATCCTTGCAGTGTTAACCCTATACTACTAAAAACCTCTAAAGTCTGAACAGAAAGCAGACTAGAAAAACTTCACTGACAGCAACTCTAACGGCAGTAAACAACAGTTTTGTGGGAAAACAAACAAACAAAAAAACAAACACACACTCCCTCAAAAGGAAAAAAACAACCAACCAAAAAAACCCCAAAAACCTCAACCAAAACCAAAACAAACCGCACAAAACAACCCTTTTAGATGAAGATCTCTACTTTTTATAGATGCCCAGTGGTACAGGGGCTCAGGATGTACATCTAGTGGAGCGCTCCTCGCCATTGCCTGGCAGCTCTCATTGACTGGTTTGTAACTGTAGCAAGCAAAGACACTCTCTGCCAGCCAACAATACTCCACATTTGGAGGGGAAAAAAGTCCCTACCAGCCAAGCAAATGGAGATACCTTACATAATCTAGTTCAAGAACATTTATGCTGAAGTAATTTAGCTTTGAAATATAGTACCCAAAACAGCAAAAGAAAGCCTGAAATGTTTATTTCCTGTTAATGGGGTGGAACAAAACTCAGGAGTTGTCAAAATATTCTTTTCTAGCAGTGAATCCGGATGAGAAGATCAAGCGACTTAGAACAGACTATTTTCAAACCCTAAATGAAGTGATACCCTTCTTCAGTTAGGAGCCAGGCAAGAAACAAGTGTGAAAAAAGTCTAAAGTCTGATATTGAGGACAAACTGTATCATAAGACAAAACAGTTGATGCTCAGCACAGTGGGTGGTATTAACCACACACTCTAGACTCTGTTTGGCCTTTGCAGTCAATATAAAAAATAATTTCCTCACTGACTTTTTTGGGTCACTTGGTGCTTTATATAAGAATTTACTGAAGTGGTAGGGATTGTTCGTATTTTGTTTTATTTTCACAGACCTCTCCATAAAGCAGAGGTTAGTATTTCATTCTGATCTGGGGAAAGATGTAGTCCATCTCAAACCTAGCTAGCTAAAAGAAATAGTCTATTAAAACTAGCTTTCCAGCCCCAGCAGGTGTTATAATTATTTCACTCCACCACTGCTACAATGTCAGACTCTGAAGAACTGGAAAAATAGTTACAAAGATGAAGTTTCCCAGAAGTGTATATATTAGTAGAGCCCTATTTTGCTCACAACATTCTCTTTTTATTTCACTAGGTATTTATGTATTTTAGTATTTTAGAACTCAGTTTAAACTCAAGGAGGGTAGCTTGTTTTCCTGACCTTCACATGGCCCAAATTTAGCCTTTTAATCTGCTGACCAACCAAAGCTGGAAATAGCAGAACAGAAGGTCACAACTGCCTTGCAGTGCAGGATCCTCAGTATAGGATAAATCACATCTTTCCTCTGCTATACAGCTCCACTGAGGATTACTGAGGAGGTTTGCACGCTTGGAGGAGGCTGTTGGCAGAGCAATCTGTGCTATCCCAATCAACCAATTTGACCAAAATCAGTCATAAAAAACCCAAGAGATACAGAGGAATGAGGCTATGAGCCCTTTCCTACTTTGTTTTGGCTGCAGTTACTCAAGAATCCAAATAATTGTTCATCTACCCAGCTTTTAAAGTAAACACTATCAGTCCAGCAGCTATGTACAGGTTGTCTTCAAATGGCAGAGCAAACAATCTCATTAAAAGGCTTACTCTTCATCTCGAAATCTGTGAGATTCCCATACAAGTTGTGTGGGATTGCACAGTGCAAATTCCCTCTTTCCAGGTTGCAATTCCTCTGCCTGGAAGGTCAAGGGAGGAAAATTCTTGAGGTCAGTCCCAAATTTGATCTCCTGCAAGGGAGGCTGTACAACTATCAACTGACCGGCCTTTGTGCTGACCCAGAAACTGCAAATGTCTTCATTTATATTCCTTTTAGATAAAGGAACTCTTCTTCTCCCTCTTAAGCTTTTTAGAGGGGAGAAAAAAAAAAAGCAACCAACATCTTTTTTAGCTCCGTTTTTCTTTTGTGTTCTCTGTCCTTTGTAATCTACTTTGACTCACTGACAATGCATGACTTTCTGTACTCTCACTGTCCTTTAATCACCAAAAAAAAAAAAAAAGAAACACTCCACCCCAAAACCCTATGACTGTCCATCCCTCATGATTACAAACCATCTCCTTTATCTAGTGGTCTGGGGAGGAAGAGAAGGAGGCAGCACAGCAAACCTTTTCCTTTCATTGGCCTCTGCCCCAGCAATACGACTTCTTTTACTCCCAGTTCTCTTTTGTGTTGAGTCTTCACTGAGTGTAATTGTCAGATATGTCTGATGGGCAGCCAGGCACACATGCAGCAGCGGTGCCACTTCCTTCATGTGTTTTTTAAAGCAGCTGTTGAGTACAGATTCTATATTTGATCACATGAATTTCCATGATTGATATCTCTGCATTTCTGATTCTGTTCTGTGTGCTTTGATTCTTAAATTTGATGAAACCAGACTCACCAATGTGATAGAGGTGTTTTGTTGGTTTTCGTTTGTTTTTAAAGGGCTAAAATAACAATTGTATGCTTTTTAAATGTGGGGCTTAAACGTCCATGCTGTGACAATGGCTGGGTTATCTGTGGATTAGAGTAGTGCTTTATTTGTGTATACTCCTGAAAAAAAACTCAGACACTGCAATTACTGTAGGACAAACAGTGTAGCTGATCAAGGGCTTTTGTCCAGGCTCTTCAATGACACCCACACTGTGATTTGCTTTGACTGCCTACAGACCAGTGAATGCACGACAAGATTTTGCTTGGTTGGTATATGGAGCTGTAAGTCACATTGGACATGGGAGAAGGCACGACTGCCCTGTCTGTCATCCCACCAGGATTTTTTAGGCATGTGCTTGCTGAATGTGAGTAGGTGACTGTATCTTGTATACAATCCATATTTGAAAGTCTTTTTTGTGCTATTTAACTCCCAAGGAAGATTCAAGACTCTTGCTACCCTCAAGCATTCAAGTACATAGGAAGCCATGAAGCTAATTGCAAGGTTTCTTTCTAAAACACTGCTGAAAGTTCTCTTCTGTTTTTCAGCACTCACAATTAAGGTTTTCCAGCTTTTCTCTAGAGGCCACCACCCCAGCAAATGAATAATACCCCCCCCACCACCACCTTAAATTCTCACACCCATACATCTCGGGTGCTGGGGTGTTTTACTAAAACCACAGAAGTTACAGTAAACCAGGCAGTGATTTACTTTCTAAATACAGGCTGGTGTTTCTGTCTTTACATTGTGGGCATTATTGCGATGTCAAGGAGGATACCATGCTGTTTTCCAAGAAGGAAAAACAAAAGAGATTTTAATTTCATTTGTGACCTGCCATTTGTCAGCTCCAGGTTTTGGGGTTTTTTTTTTGACACACTGGAATAGGTTATACCTTAATAACATGTTAAGAACTGCCACTTAGAAAGCTCTCATTTTGGAAGAAAGGATTATCTTTGGGCGCAGTGTCTTCTAGCTTCTCCATAAACCTGCCCTGTGACTGATCAGCCACTGACTTCTAAAGCTGAACTGCACTATATCAAAGTCCAGATTCATTATCTGTGAAATGGGTATAAAGACACTCACTATTCTGGCTGATTAGTATTGGAGGTGATAAATGCCACACAGCCATCTCTGGTAAATCACTACACACGCACGCATTGCATGTACAGCTGTCTTTTAAAATGCTTCTGTGTAACCTGGCAGCAGTAAAAAACCCCTGATCCTACTGCTATGAGGTTCCTTCTGATGTTCTGTGCACAGCTAAGAGATGTGAGATATTTTGTGAACTCTTTATGTGATACTACAGAAGAGGCGGTGTTAACATGAAGATCTATTTAATGCATCTTAGTCATGAACATACCCTGATGGTAGAACTGTCACTTCCGTGCATTGCTGCTCTCTAATCAACAAAATGAAAGGAACACTGTGGGGGACACTTCTCCGATGCCAGAAGATAATTTGTATTATGAGCATTTTTCCCACCAATGCCAGAGAGGAAGGATGCAACTCTCATCATCTTTCTTTGGAAGCAAAATTAAATTATCAGTCTTTAATTTAGTTAGTGATAATCTCTGCTAAAACATTCCCTCATGGCTGCCACTAAATATACCATTAAAATCTCCATTCTGTCTGGCCTACCTAGCGCTCTCTCTACATGAGAATGCTAATTCAACTTTGAACTGCGTTCCTACTGACTGCTGGGAAAGCAGCTTTTTGTTCCAAAAAGAGTTTTTACATATCACTGCATGACATAAAAGTGCAAATTGGTCATGTTGTGTCATCCTACTAGGAACCAGAAATTATAAGTCAAATGCAGCTGTAGTCGAAGCAGGGAGGGGAAAAAAGGAAATCCTCTGTTAAATCATTTTATCACTACGGAAAACATTATCAGTTTTGCAACAAACAAGAGCAATTTCCTGGGTTGTGTTTCAAGAGAAAGAACACATCTGAGTAGCACTCAAAGACAAGCACAGCACAGGCAGCCATATAACAATTCCTATCTGTGGGAGAGTTCCTTCATTTGTTCTTTTCACTACAGATGTACGTGGTACCAGTTTGGAACAGGAAGACGTTCCTGGATGACAACACAAAGTAATCCTCCAAACATTACAACAGGAGCGTAAATTACACACAGGGATAAAGTGTAAATTACTGGGGAATCTGAACGGCCAGACTGGAACTCAAGAAAAGTTTAAAATCAACGAGTTTAAGGGTTCACAGAGGTAATCAAAGATGAAAGACAGAAGTAAACATCTGTACAGTTACCAGCAGGGTGAGAGTCATCCCTGCTCATGCTCACAAAAAAACCAGTCAACCTCTTGGTTAAAAACAACAGTTCTGATTCTCCATCACTTCACCCTATCAGTACAATGTAGCTACATGTGGAAAAGGAAGAGAAATTCTACAACAGCACAAAGAAACTGGTTTCAGATTCAAATTATGTCAGTAGAAAAGTCCTCTTCACATATTGTTGAGGCAGATATGTAAAAATGAAAAATACTATCAAGTTGGTATTTTGATACATCCAATTTGCATTTGCAATAACAAGCCAGATTTGAATCCCCATGTTCAAGAGTCCCTGGGCAGCCTGACTTGGAAGTGATGGAAGACATTTCATCACTGTGACCGACTCAAGAATAAAACCAAGAAACCCCACTATCTCAGTGGTGTACAGAAAAGATGGGAAAAGGTGACAATGCAGTACCATGGAGGAGTTACTCCATATTTGGAACTCTAACCTTTGGACTTTTCAGTAAACAAATTATTTCTTTCCTGGCACTGTGACAACACCTTATTAGCGTGCACCCAGGCACCAAATTACTGTCCAAAAGAGCAAGAGATAAATAAACTCAATCTCTCCCTTTTCAGCGAAGTCCCTTCACTTCATAAGAAAAAAACTTGCACCGGTAAAGAAAGACACACTGCTGACAATACAATGAGATTTTAGATACTGTGCACAGGTCTTCCTTCTCTCGCTCCAAATTACTGAGCTCTGGTCAAGGGTGCAGAAGATCAAGAGATAATCTGGAGTCTAAAACACAAACATATATCTTCCAGGACAAAGCTGGCTCAAGGCTTCTCTGCACAAAACTATAATTGAGGCTGGACTATTGTGACCCAGAAAAGGAAGGGGTGGAAATGGGAGAGAGGATCTCTTTCCTGTTATTATAAGAGAAATGAGTACAGTATAGAGCAGAGTGGGAAGGAAAGGCAGCCCCTCCTGCCCTTCCTTGCCCCATCTCTCTTGCAGCAGTAATTAGCACAGCTCTAGCAGAGAGAGAGAGAGTGAGCCATGAGCTAGAGATGTTTGGTCATATCCTACCTGGTGTCCTGGACAGGCAGCTTGACTTGCCTTCAGCAGCCTTGTCCCAGCAAATGCTTTAAGTAATTAGCTTGTCTGTCCATCCATCAGGTCAGGATGTCTACTCCCAAGTGGAGTAGTCTCATGTTACTTTGCCAAGTTCCAAGGAAATAGAGAAGGCAAAATAGGAACCCAGAGCCTCTCATTGTGGTAAATTAATATATACACGCACACACACACACACACACATATATTAAGAAAAACACTTAGATTCTATGTAGCCACTGTATAAACAAGAATTTTGGCATTAAGGTTTCTCTTGTTCAACGCCGTGGTGCTAAGCAGATGTAATATTTTTCCATCTGATTGCACAGTTTCACCAAGTCCTCACCTTTTTTCCCAAATCCCTGACCAGCATACAGGCTGCCCTTGAAATAAAACAAAACACTCGCTGTTAGAGGCAAGTGGTCTCTAACCAAGAAACGATGATGCAGTGTAGATTGTTGCACTGCTGAACTCAGTGCCCCTCTCAGCGCAGAATGAGTTGCTGAGGCCACTAAGTGTGGCTGCAAACCTCATCAGACAGAAAAGAAGTCTGAAACAAAGGTTACAGATGTTAGCCCACAAATAATGGGAGTCCTGGTCACACGCCAGCTCCTGACTGTTTCGTGTTTCTCAGACACCAAGCTGATGGGAGCTTTTTCTTGTTCCGGTTCCTTAATGTGGAAAAACCAAGGGTAACTACAGGTGCCAAATATAAAAAAAATTAAATAAAAGATTAACATATCTATTGGTCTACTTTCTAACTTAACACATTAGTTTGCAGTCCTGTTACACATTATTCCCTACTCAATCAGAAAAGCAGCTTGTTTTAGAATGGATCAGGCATAATTATTATTTCCACTCTAATTCTCACACGCACCCCTCCCATCATGTTAAGGCAGAAATTGGTGTTAACAAAACTTTTAAGAAGCATAGACAAACAAACCAAAACCCAAACCTATTAAGCTCTTGGATTTAATTATACATCATGAGCTCATTATCTACCATGCAGAAAAAGTATAAATTTTTAAACACTTGTATTTATTTTTAAAGCATGTTCTTTTAACATCAGAAAGCGCAAACATGAGCACACAGCGTACCTAGTCATCAGTCATACTACCAGCTTGCACAAACCTCTACCATGTATCTTCTCATTCATTTTCTTCCTGAACTATTACTTTTTCCCTTTTTCTTTTATTGTGTCCTGTCTAGAAGTAAATCCAGGCCCTTAATCACTTTCATTGCCATTTTGGGCCAGGTTTTTCATTGTCTTTTTCTCCTTCCCACAAAATATTTCAGTCTTGGATAGATAATATAAAAGTGGCTTTTTACTAATTTAACTTTCCTCACCTACATTTCTCACCATGTTTCAAATTGATACATCAGTAATAAAAATGTTATGATATTCATCACAACTGCCTCTGCCTGATGACTTCAATACCCACAAACTCAGTAACTGTAGTTGTGCTGAAAAGTCATCAGAGCAGCACCCTTAACAGATGGGGGAGACGGGCTGATTGTTACCCAGAAGTTTTATTTTGGTAATTATTTGGTAATTATTTAGGTAATTATTTTGGTGATTTTTTGTAATTACCAAACAGAAAACAAAAGGCCCTGACTACAGATACTGTTCTTCATAGAAGAAATTTCTCCCTATATGATGTTTTAATTGCAGCATAAGGTGGAGATCTTCTTCATGGGTGCCTAAATACAAATACTTATATATGTAATTTTAGATAGACTAAGTATTTGTCTTAAGGTTTGTGGATGCTTGCGTTTTCTCCAGCTACATTTCTATTTTGTGTTCCTTTCTGGCTTTTAACAAAGAAATATAGGGCACCAATCAGAGAATTCCTGTCTCTGGATGCAGTATATATTCAAAAGAAAGATGCAAATTTGAATTGGCAAAAGTTAACATAAACAGGTCTGGTATCAGTAGTAATGTATTTCTAGGCTCTGGTACCCTACTCATTATCAAATAATTTATAATAAATTGTAGAGCATTGATTTTTATTAAATCAGTTTACCCAAAAATGGTATATCCTCTCCTAAAATTCCCCAGCTATTTAAATTTTAATTTTGGATAAACTTACTCTTAGCAACCACCTGAATGCAATAATTGCCCATACAAAAGGAGTCATAAAAACTGCATAACAACTGCCTGGACAAGTTTAGAGTGCAGTTTCTATTTTTAAGGCCGTAAATAATAATAAATAACAAAAATTCCAAACTAACAAAACCAGCAAAAACAAAAGAAAGACCCCCAAAACACTTGCCCAGCAAAGGAAGAAAGCAGGTTTCCACATCTGCAATATCTGTTTCTCCATAAGAGATTGCAACAGGCACTATATAAATTTAAATGCTTTTAGCTACAAAATGCATCAGTTTGCAGAGAACACATTTTTGCCCTAAAGTTTTATCACCTCTCTTTTGTGTCATGAGGGCTTATGTACCAAGGATGGTTACTTTGCACCGATACAGAAATCAACAGTATTGAATCTTATCCAACATAAGGAAATAAAAACCAAGGTGACTCACAAGTCTTAACTACAGGTAAATTGAGGCAAAGAGCTTATACTATAGAGCTCTTAAAAAAAGGTTATTAAACACAGTTCCAAATTGCTAGATAAATACTTTGTTCAAATATATTTTAATATACTCTGATGTTAAATACTTTTCCCTCAAGTATTTCCTGTAATATTTAATACATTATTCATGACACATGGTCAAAAGCAGTGTTGTTTCTTCTTCCTGACTGAATATCCAAACTTCTATGAAATGAAAAGAAGGAAGTCTATCACATCGAACTCCAAGTTACACTAATATTATTTATGTCGATGCATGGAGAATAAAATAGCAATTCTTGTAATTGTTCCTGAAAACATATTTGAAAGAGCAATGAATATCTGAGCAGCATCAAGAATTAGTATAAACACTGCATCATTTATCCTTAGCACTTTGATTAAGACACACACTTGTGATGAAAAGCACACGTCACGCCTCTCACAAAACCACTGCTTTAGTTCAGACAACTACTGCGGACTTGGACAATACATCAGTTACCACTTCATTCTGCGTGACAAGTTATCACTGCCAGTTGTTCACTGCCACGAATTTTAGGAACATTTTTCTTATAATTTTAAGTTAGATGTTATGGCTTGATTCAAAAGAATCGGCACAAAATTCAGGGAGCATGACATGCAGAATAGAAGAGGACTTGCATGTTCTGTTCAAAGGGGTGTTCTGTTCCCTGCATACTCAAAGTACATCTACAGTCTCTCCATCTTCTATTACAGCTATTTCAGTATATTACTTAAAATAGCTTATAGATACCTGAAGTATTGATGCTGCTACCTTTTCTGAAGTTACAAAGTAGTTAACTCGCACCAGTTAAACCTCATCTAAGAATTAAACTGGTCATCTGACCATAACTCAGCAAAGGAAATAACAAAAAAGGATTAAAAATGTGTAAATGGTGAAATAGAGTACTAGTACATGTAATTAGTTTATTAAAATACATGTACTTGCAGACTACCACATGTGAGTTGAGACAACACAAAGATTTAAAGGCAGCTTGTCTTGAAAAGGGAGATCCTACCTTTCAGCAGTCCTAACAGTCAGCATTTTTGAACATCCTCAAGATGATTTGAAGTTAACAGTTGCTAGACAGTCAGCACATCTGAAAATTTAATCCAGTATTTTACCAATATCTTTCCTACTGGAAGAAGCATGAAGATTCAAGAGATGTGCAAAAATCACTTTTTCCCTTCAGTGCCCACGTTCTACATACAAAAGTAGCTATTCCATTTTCCAGGACTTTCTAATCTGCCACATGGCAACTGGTGATACAGAAATCACACTGCAAATCTTTCCTAACAGTCAAATCCCGGCCTCCTCCACAAAAGCAACACCAATTCCACTCCACTCCCAGCAAACAATGCCCGCACATCTGCCCCACCAAAGGACTGCTACTGAGGGTATGCATCAAAACACGTCCCTGAAATTAAATAACTGACTGCTCAAAGAAAGTAGAAATGAGCTATCAGAAGTCCTGCAGTACATACACCGAAATCTGCATTTCAACTGATTACAAAAGGGGAGTGGGGGGAAAAAAAAACAACTCCAGAATCCGATATCTATATATTGGGGTTTATACATGTCTTTTGCAGCCTTGTCCTTACTTGTTGAATTTTGCTATTATCTCTATTTCTTACAAAGCTTCAGTGACAGAAAGGAATATATCAGCTCAGCAGAAGAAAAAGCATTAAAAAAAAAAAAAAAGGCAAAGCAAAAAAAATAAGCAGCAGCCCTCCCCAGGTCTGATACATCCCCATGCTGGTTCCAGATAAGCGTGTCTGCACACAAATGGCAGACCCACAGTACAAAGCTCAGTGATGTGTGTCAGCACAGCAGCAGTCGCCTTTCTGCCAAACAGGAACATAATGGACAAGCTGCAGGAGCTTACACATTTGGAGGGGAGCTGCTAGACAGAGCTCAGAACTCTGGTGAACATCTCACTGCTACACTGCTGAACATCTGTGCTCGCGTGGTGCAAGCCACTGACAGGAATCTTTTTTGAAGAGCACCACTTCCATGTCATGTTGCCTCATTAAATACCCCGAAAAAGTCTCCATTATATTCCAAATAGGACTGTTTGTTTCAAGCTGTGTTCAGACTCAGCCGTGAAATAATTGTACAAAGCAGGCAAGAGGAAGGAGAGCTGAGTTTGAGGAGGTCTGTGTTCTGTCCCCAGTTTTAGCTGTGCCTCACTGCAAGGAATATTCCATGGTTCACCGAATTAATCCACGACTCTCTTTCTCACAGATGAAAAATGGGACTAAAAATGGCAACTTGCTTTTATAAAGTACTGTCTTTAAAAGAAATTTGAAATAAAGCAAAAATACTTGGAAAAAAAAAAAAAGACTGATTTTGTGACCAGTAAGTAACAAGATTGGTCCTGGAAAACCACCTGCCCACCTGTAATTTGCTGCAGTCAAGAGAAATAAAAAATATACAGTAAAAGGTATTAAGGAGATACTGAAAATGTTTTATGTTCCTGACATTCTTTGATACACGGTGCTGGTATTTTCCATAAACTCCTTGCTACTGTTTCAATGTTTTCCTGTTGTGCTTTAAGATTCAGGGTTAACATGATACGTCCTGTCTCCTGACAACACATTTTATGGTCAGCTTTTCAGTAAGATAATAAGCCTGTTGTTATAGGCCAAATCTATGTTTCCAGCAGTGTTCAATAAAAAATATGTCTTGGGTAGAGTACTAGAAAATATGATCTGTACTCTTCATTTATACCAGGAAAAGTGCTCCACCCTTCTGATCAGATGGTTTAGATCTATCTTGTCTTTGTCAAGTTTTTTTCAGCAAGAGCCTTCAGGAATTCTTATAAGAACATGGGGCAAGAGACCTGGCAAGGACTTCCCTGTTCTCTTCTCTGCAACTGTTACATTACAAATAATTTATAGCACAGTATAAGGAGAAAGTCCTTTATCTACAGCCTATGACCAGACTCACTTCTTTCGCCTCCTTTTAATTTATTTCTCATTTTCATCCCCACTTTCCTCTGTTTCACTTGTTCTGTCGTCTTTGTCTCTGTTTTTACAAAATGTCAGACATTTTTTCTCCCCACCATGAATCCCTTTGACACATTTCACATTCCCATCCAAATTCACAAAATCATGCACCAGCTCTAAGATATACTTAGGCTTTCTTAATGTCTCTGTAAAGTTTACACCACTATTTGCAAAGGCAGGGGATGCCACTGGAAGTTATGGAGTAGCTGCAGTCAAGAGAACCAGCAAGCAGAAAGTCTTTGCCGAAGTGGAGTCAAAACACCATACTTAATTTGTCAAACGCAGCTGACTTTAGAATTATGCTACAAACACCTTATCCTTCTTAAGGATTCTACCCCATCCCAGTTTGTGGAAATGTAGTAAGTGCATAAAAAGAAAATATCAATATCCTTGGCTAATTTTATGAACATCTTTGCCTTAATGTTTCATTCTCTGTGATAAGGTTGGTCCAATACATTTCCCCATGCCAATCAGTTTCCTTTTAGAACTAAAGCTGCTGAGATCACACTTCTTTTTGGTAGTAATTGGTTCAATTCCCAGATTAGACAGATGTTTGCATACCAACTATTCCTTATTTATTCAGGTTAGTATTTGCACTAGCTTTGCTACAGCCAGATTTGTGCTGAAGCTGTTCCTGATACAATGCAGCAAGCAGCAATGCACAACAGCTATTATTTCCGCAGTATCTCAAAGGTTTCCAAATTAATACTATGGAGATGTTTTCAGCCATCATCACAGTGTTATTATCCAGACATGCCTTCCTTATTATATGGTGTCTTCTTTCCCCAGCATTCCTTGTTGTGATCATTTGTACCATGGTCTTACTACAGTCCTTTAATCTTTCTATCTCCTAACTTAGTTTGACTGATTCATTACAGAGACTTCTAGGTGTAAGAATTATCATCTTCTCTATATGAAAGTTCATCCTTTCTTTCCGATTTTATTTTGAGCAATTAGCCTGGGTATATATAATTTAAAATAATACCAATTTCATCCCCTAAGTTCTACACATATGCATAAAGAACTCCCTTTAGCTTACTGCTGCCCATATCCCTGGTTTTAATAATAATTTAAAAAAAAAAAAAAAGGAAAAAAAGGATGAAAAAACCCCGAAATTAAACAGCAAAAAAAACTGCAACTGAAGCAGGGTTCTTTTGTATTAAAATTTTAGGATAAAAGAATATTACAGGATATTATCTGGGTTCGGTTTTTCACAAGAGGACGTTATTCCAGTGTTTTGTGCAGGGTTTGAATTGACACATCGGACACGGAGCATTCTTTGGACAGCACACATGATGGAAAAAATTCTTGCTTAATCTTTCATTTATTCTCACTTGACTGCTGAAATTGCCATTATGTTATTTTTAAGATATTACTCCAGTAACGAGTTTTGTAACTACTTGATAGCTACACTGTACAATTACTGGTAGGTTGATAACTAATGCAACAAGCATTGCTTACTTTGTTCTTTTAATATTATGAGATACAATGTAGCAAAACAACTTTTTTCAGCAACTGTTTATTTTAATATACAAGACTGAAATACCCTTTTGGGAAGATGCAAAACCAGTACGACAACCTTGGCACTTTCTTAGTTTAATGAACTTAAAGCAATTTTTCTGAGACTGTCTTGTCATAGATGAATTTGCTGTCTGCACTGAAGGAAGGTTCTTGAAAAATAAGAAGTACTTAAGAGATTTATGAAAGAGTTGGGCAAGAAAGCCCTCTGCACCATGAATATTGATTTTAGTTTTAAATAAAGCACTGAGATGATGCAAGATTAGAAAAAGGCACTTTTAATAATGAGGAAGTGACTCTGTCAGCCCATTGTCTGCACAAACTTAATAAATGTCATTTAGGGTTAAACAGTAGGAGTTCAGTAATGCGGCAAAGTTATTGAAAATCCCAATTCTGAGCTGGCAATAATCAGCTCTGTTTGACCCTCAGTTCCAGATGGCTGCAACTGATATCCTCAGTAAATAGCTGCTTTCAGTAAATTTCTCAAAGCAAGTTCATTATAGTGCAGTAGTCCCTAAACTTTTCCCATATTCTGTGTGGTATCTGAATAATGAAATGCATGTCACTCCTTCCGTCTGTATCGCAGACATGATCTTCTTTCCTATTCAGTCCTTCAGCGTCCTTGGGGCATCAACAGCCATTTCATACATGGAACATCTATTTCACTTAGTACAGCTTTTTAGCTTCTTCTGCTGCAACTGAAATAGTACAAATGACGAGATGAAATCACATCATGATGTCACCAACTTCTCTAATTGGGCTAGCAACCTGCCTGTCACCAGATCCTTTGGCGATTGGCTCTGTGCTGGACACAGTAGAAGCTTCAAGCAGCTTCTCCGGCCTCCACCAAAAACCAGGCAATGTTAAACCAACACACTATGTTATGATGAACTGTTATCTAATAAGGCACATTTGTCCCTTTTTCTCCCTATTTCCCCAATGCGAAGCCCAGATGGGATCAACCTCTCAGCATTGTAGGACTCTGTAAAAACTTTTCTGTTGATGGAACTCGAGAACAAACAAACCTACGGACATCAACTCTCTCCCAAGTCAGAGAAAAGGAACAGGTGAAGACACGTGAAGGGGAGAACCAACATGGCAGCACCAAGGTCAGTGAAAGGAGGGAGGGGGAGGAAGTGCTTCAGGCATTGCAGCTGAGATTCTCCTGTAAGCTGTGGTGAGGACTATGATGCAACAAATTGTTTCCCTGTAATTCATGAAGTGNAAGTGCATGGGGGGGATGCAGAGATTCACTCGCAGCCCGTGAGGAAAAGTGCCCACGCTGGAGCAAGTGGATGCTGAAAAGCTGTAACCTAGTGAGGAACTCGAACAGAGAGAGAAGACCCTTGCTTCCAGAGATAGAGAGCCCTTGCTTCCAAACTAGAACAGCTTATCCTTAAAAGACTAAACCCCATGAACCAAAATGACCCACGATACGCAGCTTTGGGAAGGCTGCACCGTTCGTGGGAGGGACTCACCTTACAGCAACTCGGGCGGGGCTGCTATTTGTGAAAATTAAGACCACACTAGAAAACTCGCAGAGAACTATGTCCTGTGGGAAGGATCTCACGGTACAGCAGAAGAAAGAAACTCTCCCTAAGCATACTGAGGAAAGATTTCTACGAAGTGAAAGGCTGACCAAAAACCCCATGTTTTGTCTCCTTGCATGGTCGGTGAGAAAGAGGGAGGGGCTAGGAAGAAAACTCCTACATATTGTGATTATTTTGCATTAACATAATGCAAAATATAAGGCAATAAAATGATTTATTAAACTGATTATATCTGCTTATCTCACTTTTAAGCGTAGTTGCCTTCACTGCTTTATGCACAATGTGCTTTTTACACCGCATTTACAATGGAGGAAGCACAGCAATAATACTTTCGTCTCCCAGAGAATCAGGCCGTGCACCCACGGATCAATGTTTTACAATCTGTCCTTGAAAATTACAAAACGCTTGGAGAGGTATATGACAATGCATCAGGATTTGAACACTTAATTTCTCAGAAGGAAGGAACGTGTGGGTATAATGCTTTAGGATAAAAAAACATAAAGGAATTTGGTATGCCTCACTTACGTGACAGTGGTCTAATCTTCAACATGTGACACTTAATACAAAATATTTTGTTATATCTCCCTTCAATGCTAGTACCCGAAACATGGAAAAATAGGGTTCATCTCAGTATGAGTGCTTGAAAACTGTGTATTTTTTGTGCAAAACGCTTGGGGAAAGAATCCAGGGAATGATCTAATATTGTATATCACCATATAAAAATATTTACATTCTTGGCAAGCTACATCAGAATTGAACATTCACATGTTGCTGTATCTCCCTGGAAAGTAGATCTGCTTCCCTGATAAATGATACATCACTAGAACTCAGACACTATTGCATTTATTTGTATGGTCTATATTTGGCTTTAGTAGTTGAATTCCTCATCCCTGTGCTTTAAGTGTGGGCATAGGGAGCCTTTCCAGGATGCAATACTTTTGACAGGTAGGTCAGATATTCCCATTAAAGATGCAACCAGCCTGCAGTGCGTAAGCCTACAGAAACTTAACAGGTGCTTCTTCATTGAATCCATGGTTTCTCAAAACAAAAAATTATGATTCTGATTCAGCTGTTCATTACATCCCCTCCCTCCTGCCCCCTCCCTTGATATTCACATTTTCAGTACAGCACAGAATTATGTACACTGCTACATAGGACTAATATCTACTTCATGCTTTTTCCATTATAATTCCCACAGAATCAACCTTTTAAACCTTTCATTAAGCATTATTTAATGAATTAGCATTATACAATAATTATCGAACTACTAGAACTTTGATGGCCATGCTTTTGGAACTTTGGATAACATCTCTAATGATCAACTTCTATTCCATTTCTCTAACACAGAGGAATAAAGTCCTCTAAGCACTTTTGAAGCACAACTCCTGTGGGAAACAAACAGCACAGTCCACTCCTGAAAGCATATTCTCTATTGACTTGCTCCTTAGAAACACCTGTGCAAAGTGACTCGACATGCTCTATTTCGTACACTGGCTATGATGCTTAATTATCCAAACGTAGCTATTCTAGACATCTATCTAGACAAAAAAATAAACAGATGGTATTAGTGTAAGACTTTAGTAAAGAGTCTTGAATGATACAGTTGCATATAAAATTCAAATAACATTATTTAATGACCAGTATCAACATTAAATCAAACTTATACATATTTCCACTAAGAGTCATAGGAACCTGATTCCATTGCACTATATGTCAGTGTTCTCTCCAGATGCCAGAAAAGCAATCCAGATAACAGAGTAAATTTCAGAGATGCAGCTGAGCTATCAGGAGCAGAAAGCACAACATGTAAGTGAAAAAGTATGAGTCAAACAACTTTGTTATTTCAGAGCTTTCCTTTAGGAATATTTCTGCTTTTTAAAAACCAAACCAGAACCTGGAATGCCTGTGGATAGGAACTGAGAGACATTTTGGAGACACTGAGTACCATGCAAAATGACAGAGGAAGCTAATGCTGTCAGAGGTAATCACTTGTAACGGGCTCAAACTGATAATATACAGTCTTTCATTATAATGATTTCTGCATGTACCCAGACAGTTTTGTTAGATAAGAAAAGAAATCACAGCTGAAATAAAATAAAAAACTCAAACACTTTCTTCCTAACCTACAGCCAGCTGTGGTGAAACAGAGGGCACAACCAGGAGCATCCCAGATATGAGTGGACTGCAAAAACAGACAAAAGAGTGCCTTGGGAAAGTGGACAACTTTGATATGTATTTGCTACAGCTTTTGAAGAAAGTGTTTTTAAGTAACTGGGTTTCAGCATAAGCAGTACCAGTGTTGAGTACAAGATTAAATCAGATAAAATTATACACAAATACAGATAGTGGATTATAGAGGGTTTTTTTCTCTTCCACTCAGTCCCACGTTGACAAGAGAAATCCCTTCAGTTTAAAAGATAACTATGAGACAAATTCTAATGTTTACATTTTATAATTAAGTACCTACAATTAGTTACCTACATGCTTATCAGGTTACTAATAAGTTTAGCTACATCAAGCTGTTTAGTCAGTTAAAACATTGCTGTAGGATTATTACTTCTTGATCCTTTGATTAGACTATATCCTTTCTAAGATGTCATTTAAACATAATTCATTGAAATGTGGATACTGAATTATATAGGATAAGCATTAAGTTTCTGGCAATATGCTTTATTAAGAACTGGCCTTTCAGTACGTTTTACTCTTCTTCATACTCAAGAATGTCTTGCAAGTCACACATTGACTTTTTCAACATATCCTGCTCCTGCCAGACGAGCAACATGGAGCATTCTCTGCTTATACGTGTCATGCCCACACTACACGTGTTCCCTGGTCTCACCCTCGCCCTACTGCCATTATATGGGATACAGGGATGGACAACAAATATTTGAAAGCCTTGCCTTGAAGCCACAATACAGTGTGGTTTATCACCCTTGGAGTCCAACCTAATACAAGCAGCATTCAAGTCTTAAGCAAAGCAAGAACTTACTGAACGCAACCACCAAGTCTAGGCCCAGGCTCTCTACTCGTACACCTCAGGAGTTGGCTGGAGTGTATGTGAATTCAAAGAAGGTATTGCATTACACTTTTCCCCTTTGAATACATCACCAATTGATTCCCCCTGGCTGAATTCCCAGGACCTGGGTATCACATTCCCCTAATGAAGGCTTCATAGCATTCTTTTGAACTGACTCCTGCCAATATCAAAGCAGCACAGCAGAAACAAAAAAATACTAATGCAATGTCAAAAGTCGCAATAGTTAACTTAGAAAAAGAAGCCTTGATACACGGATTAGAAAAACATGTAGTTCAAGGAAGAGACTGGTAAATTCATGGAAAACCTGGAAACAAATAAAATGGCCATTAGAGGATACAACTCTCCGGTCCTACTCAAAATGTGATTTGTGATTTTAAATAATGTGGGCAATACTGTTGTATATAAGCCCATTCAGTCCACATAAAGAGCAGGACTAAGAAATAGCAACATGAGGACAGGTGCTTTGAAAAGGTAGTTGTGAGCCAGGCTGTTATTTCACAAAATGAAGGTTGAGTAGCTCTTCTGTCTTTGATCAGTTGTACTAAATATAAAAACAGCCTCTGGAAAAAAAAAAAAAGGTTTTATTTATCTGGACTATCTGATAAAAGTTGCAAACCAGTTTATACTCTTGCAGGGCTAAAAAATATAGGATGTTTGGATATGATTATGTGTTTATAATACTACCTTCATTCCCCGTGCCTTGAGACTTTTTAGTTGGTTTGGGGTTTTTTAAACCCATCTCAGTTGTTTTAGTCTAAAATAACTTTATTAAAATCTGAAGTTGTCCTGATTATTCTAATACAACCAAATAACATTTAATTTAGGAGAAATTACTTTGAATGTGCAATCTAGAAATGGAAGAAATTGAACAGACTTTCTCTATGAAGCATTTGGGATGTAGTTAAATTGCTTATGTTTGTTCAGAAGGGTAGCGCAAATTTAAATCCTACAGGCAGAGCCAAACTAGCAGCGCAAGGAAGTATAGTCAGTTAATCTTGTGGTGTTCAGTTTGTTGGGTTTGCGCTGTGAAATTGCTCCTGAAGCTTTCATGTGGAAAATGAGAATGTTCTTTAATGGCTGATGGGGGAATAAAGAAGTAAATACAAAGAAACTCCTACAAGCTCTTAATATTAACTGCACTAAATAAGTGTAACTAACTGCAGTAAGTTATTGATTTATCAGGGCTTGTCCAAATACTATTCTCTTTGATTCATTTGGGGGAAAAGGATCAAAAAGCATGTTGGAAAAGCCAGCTGCTAAAAGGTCCTGGAAAATGCTACTGTTTATGCTTTCAGCTGTTTCTGTAAACTACCCAAGGAACAATTAATAATGACCTCAAATAGTCTAAAGCTAACAAAGTTTATCATATCTCAAGTAAGATGTACTTTCCTGGAAGGCTGTACCATTTTCAGTGAGCTCCATCCTCTTAAAAAAAAAGGGAAGTACAGTAAACAAGCACAGAACAAGATGTTATGGGAAATCTACTTTGTTGCTATAATCAGATCAACACGTCCGATAATTTTGTTATTGCCACATATTGCACAGACTGAGGAACTGAGCTAACCATGTCTGTTTATTTACAATTGAACTATTTGAATTATGTGGGCTTAGGAAAGAACAACTTGGAGACATTTACTTCAGACACATTTGGGTCTTTTCCACTCTGCTAAAACTTAGAGCTACAGAGGCTTAGTTCACAGGGACATCTGACAAGAAGTTGCAGCCATGCGTTGGTCCCATTTGAGCTGCAAAATTGATTCTAGTTGGTGATTAAACTTGCCAACCATTTTAAAGGCAGAACAGTGTAGGTGTATGGAAGTTTTAGGGCTTTTAAGTGCAAGTCCCAACAGTGAGTTTTGGCAAATTTGAATTCTGATTACCTTTCCTGTCCCAGATTAACAGAAAAGCAGGTTATGTGCACATACTGTAAAATTCACTGGAAGCGTGTTGTTTCCCTAACTTGATAAAAGTGGTGAACCTACTGAATGTTATCTGCCGGGTATAGTGTAGGAACATTTTCTCCATTTAGAGGAAAAAAACTAAGGAGATGGATGAGAAAATCTACTGAACATGTTGCTCTGTCTACCCTACAATACGTGCATCCAAACTATATCTGTATTCAAGGATCACTAATTACATAAGTTACTGTAGCTACAATGAATTTTAGCTATTTCACATACGCACTCTAGTTCTGCATATAAACAAGGTCAATCGAACCTTCTTCTGTTACTTTTACAGCAGTTATAGAGTGGCACCTCCTAACCTATGTTCAGTTTAGTGCAATAGCTTTCCTATAAAGAGGAGGAAGAAAAAAAAAGTAAAAAACTATGCTTTCTGAAATAAATTAAAACTAAGCCACATAAATTACAGTGATGAACAATAAAGTATTTGTGCAATATCATTTCTATTTCACAATGCTTGCTTTACGCAGTTTGTGAAATGTCTATGAATTTTAAAAGCAATATTTGATTAACACTATTCAGACAGTTACAAGATGAGCAAGTGTTGCATGGTACCTAAACATTTCTGTTTCAATATTTTAATGGGTAAACAACACTCCCATAGTGTCAATTTTTACTTATATCTCCTGATTGTCACTAATCAAAGCAGATATTATCCTTTTTTCTCCAAAACAACTGTCAGAGATTAACTTCCTGTCTGCACCCAAAACTGCAGTTTCAGTTCAGGTCAGTGGACTGATGACCTGTCCTCAAGAGACATAAGGCTGAAATGTCATGTTGTGGCCAAGATTTTAGACATTATAACCTGTACTGAGCACACATTTGGATTATAAATGGATTGGCCTTTGTGAGAATTCATCTCTCATGATTCCTTTTGAAAAGAAGAGTGGCTTTGTTTCAAAGGCAAGCGGGGCATCACACAGGACACTGTTGCACAAATACAGTCACATGCACAAGAAAGAACAGCTTCCCAAGGCTTCTCACTTCTCAAACTTTCTGGCAAACTACCATTTCACCAACACAAGAGAGTCCAGCTGGACCAAGGAATCAGTAATTTACTGTAATGCAGACTTTCTCCTGACATCGGATAATGAAGGCATTAACTGCAAAGTTAGAGAAGTTTGTAACAGTGCTTTGAACTATTTTTCTGTATTACTGCAGGTTTAATTATCAAGAAACTTGCTACTGCTTACAATACAGATTTGAAAACTTTAGCAACCAATGTGAGATTCAAATTCCAATTTTGATGGAAGAAGTTGCTGTTTACTAATCCCTTTTGCCTCTGACTGACAAGCAATGAGGGAGGGGAAAAATGTGGTTTTGAACCTTTTGAACAGCTGAGCGACAAAGGCTTTGCAGGGAGACACAGGTGGTATCCCCTGCTGCAAAACTTTAATAAGTTTTAAACTAGATCCTGTAACATTTCAGACTGTTAAGGAAGAAGGAAAGAAAAGCATTCCAGCAGAGTTCCAGTAATAAAAAAACTGTTATCTTAGGCTGGCAAAAAGAACTGACATTATGCTGTTTACATGGAGGTTTATGACCAATGAATGGCAGCTCAGTGACAGAACAGACTCCCGAGAGCAGCGTGATGCTCCTACCTCAGGTCTCGGTGCTGTAGAAGAACTTGGAGAGGATAAGACCCCTCACAGCACCTCTGGTCAACTCTTTCTTTTTTGAGCTTTCTTTTTTCCATTATGGTTGACATTTTCAAGTATATTATCTGTCCCAGAGTATTAGCCTATCACTGTGAGCTGCTGAAGACTCCACTCACAGACAGAATATGTATTTTTAATTCTAAATGAAAACAAAAAGGACAACTTCATTTTTAACTGTCTGCTTGAAAGATATTTTTAAGCAATAAAGCCACGAGACAGGTTTAATAGAATGTCTTTGTAAATTTGTCTTATTTTAACAACCGTAGGGATAAATTAATTTATTATGTGATCAAATTACAACCTGACAGTGACAATAAACCCAGTTCTGCAGAATGTTACATTCACTTGGGAGGAATAGAACTGTAAATAAATAATTTCGTATCTAACATCTCTTTTAAAAAAGCAATTGGTGTCATACAGGAGGTAATAAGGGACAAAATACCAGGCGGAAGAAAAATTCTGCATTTTACCATTCTGTAATCGTGCAAAATGTATTCTACTTTGGAATTGGGATAAATCTTCAACAAACTAAGACTTCAATACCCTTCAAAGCACATGCTTAACTTATCTTCCTTTTAAGAAGTTTAAACTTCACTTTGAAATATTCACTTAGACAAGTATTATGTGTATGATGCTGGAACAGGAGTAAAGTGTCTGAACAGTGTCGTATTTCAGGTATCTTAATTCCATAACTTTACTTGCTTATCAGATTTCAAGGGGACAAAATCTTTTAACAGCAATCTCAATATTTATATATAGTTGACCAATAACTACTCTAGCTATTGTCAAAACCTGATAATGTAAGTTACTAAAAATATATTAACTCATAAGAAAGATTAAAAACCACAAGATACTTCTAATTGATTCTAAACAACCACAAAATTTCCCCAATAAAACAGGTAGATTTTTGTTCGCTTAGCTGAGAGAAAGTATAACTCACAAGGAGCTTATTTGCTATATGGGATTTTTACATATATAGTAGTCATAATAGCACCAAAAGAGGAGAATTTTTCTCAGTAGGATACATGCATGAAAAAGAAAAATAGTTCTGTGCCCACATTTAACATCTTACCTTTGCAGAAATATGAAAGCCATTTTGTTAGCAATAAAATGATTACATCGCTACTAAACTAGTAAAGTATTATTCTTGCCCTTTTCAAAGAAAAATGCATATTTCCATATTTAAGACTAAGGGAACAAAGCAAGACAAAAGAAAAAAAGGAAGAAGAGCCTGTCTTCAGCAAGGACAGGCTGCACCTGAATGGAACACAAAGTAGCAGCAGCTTCCTACAAGCACACAGGTATGCACCAGGAAAGTAAACAGTATCACAAGTATTGACCAATTTGCTGACTCATATCCAAATCACAAAATTAGCCATTAATTTCACACGTATTGTTGTATTCTTCTGTCAGTCTTTATCCCTTCTATTATGAAAAGATTAAAAGAGATATGTACTAAAACTGGCTTCAGCTAGCAATTCTGTTGTCAGGCTTGACGAGGATGCCAAGGCCACAACAAAGCATGCTAAAATCTTTGCCTGAGCCCTGACATGCATATGTATATACATATACACATCTATATAAATAGATTGTTGTTACATTAGCTGTACCTGCTTGTGGATGCAGTAGGAGAGCTTGACGGCACCTTTAGCTGAGGCAATGACACATCTAGGTTCCTTTCAAAAACAGATGGGATTTAAAACCTAATTATCTAATTTCTAGCTTTCTTTTTAACTATAAAGGCAGGATGAGGCTCCTATTTAAAGGAAAATCATACCAAGTGCCAAACATAAAGTGAAAGCTAACCATAAACAGCTGTAACACTTAAGAAACAAGACTTACTGGCCACAAGAATCTCTCAGCCCATACGAGCTCCTTGATTTCAGTTGCTGCTCTTGGTCTCCTTTATCAGATCAAATCTATTAGCACATGTGCCTGTTTAACCCCTCTTAACCCATCTGTTAATTACATATTTCCATTCTCTGACAGGTTTTGGGTGAAGCTATTAGTTCTTCTATCCCTTCAAACTGCTCCTCACTTTGGCTCCAATGGCACTTGCAGCGACTCCTTTGTCTTTCCAGTGACAATGTGGAGTGAAAAAACAGCACTTGCAGGTCTACCTGGTTTGAAGCAACTCTTTAGTATTTGCATCTTAGATCAGCAAGTGTTCCTTCTATCTGAAACAGGGGCCTGCCTGCAAAAACAGAAAGGGGTTGTAAAGCTTTACTCTACAGCATATATTGACCAGAAATAGAATTTGCTCTAATAATATGATTGTTGCCAGTAGACTTGATTACTACCACTGGGCTTCTTTCTAAAATCTTAAATTAATCCAGAAACAGAAATGACTGATTACACAAGGACTAATGATGGGAACTGGT
This sequence comes from Mohoua ochrocephala, assembly GCA_013398855.1. NCBI lineage: Eukaryota > Metazoa > Chordata > Aves > Passeriformes > Acanthizidae > Mohoua > Mohoua ochrocephala. Next base: position 6,248 of record VZTA01023369.1, on the reverse strand, counting down.
GCTTAAATAGCCTGGCATTAAAGCATGTAAGTATAATAAAAGAAAAGTTGGGTTATCACACAACTATCTAACTAGATTGACAGCAATTAAAGTGCATTTCTCACAATTAGCCAGCTGTACCTGACCTATACTAAAAGACTAATAAGGCTTACCTGACCTAAATCATTTGTTAATTTTACTTTTTGCTTCAAATTTGGATAGTGAAGGGAGGTTAATTAGGTAGCCAGACATTGCTTTGAGTCTCACTCTGTGTTACAGTTGGCCTATTAGCAAGAGCTACCACTGCTTCATGTGTCTGCTCCCACTTCTGAGCAGGTACACAAGAAAAGAATATTTCTCATTTTTGTATTGTCACATACAAAACTGAGATGTGACTACAAAATGTACATTTTGCCAAGAGTGATTGGGAAATGAGATGTACCATGCGTTCAACACCATGCAAAGCCAACACAAACACAGGGTACCGAGTGTCAATCAGAGAAGGCTTTTTAAAAAGCATGAGAGGAAAATGGAGTCCTCTAGATAAAATAAATTACTTAAAGGATACAATGCTTATTCCAGAGGGCTCTTAAATGCCAAGTGTGGGTAAGAGACTCTGGAGTTTTTTCAGAACTTGATTACCAGTTTTCTTTTTCATACTGGAAAGCAAGGCAGTGTTTACCTCAGTTTCACAGGTTTCTTCTCAACATCCTGAATTCAGAGGTTTTTGCTAAAATACCAATAATCTATTCATTCTTTGCATTTGTCATATGTACACTGAGTGCATAATGAAGATAATTTAAGATGATGTTCACACCTGGCACGTGATATAGTCTATGATAGCAAAAGTAACCAATGCTCCATCCTGCATTCTGAAAGAATTAATTCATTTCTTAATAATTTGTTGCTTCAACATGAAGTTTCCTACATTGGCCATAAGGATAAGTTTTCAACCTCAGAAATATGTATCATGTGGAGATTAAAAATAAACGTAAATATTTCGCTTAATTCTGCAGTTCTCACAACTCACTTCTTTCTTTCTAGAAAGAGGCTTTAGATTGTTTCCTACTTCTTGCTCTTAGGGATTCCTAATCCCTAATTAAATATGTATCAATGATATAAAGTTTTCTAAAATAAAAGTTGGGCAATTTCACTATGAAAAATATGTTTTAAAAAGTTTCAAAGGTAGGCTTTTCAGAGTGATGGAATTCAACATGTCATCTGAAAGCATTACTGATTTTTTTTAATTTCACACTAAAAGTTATTGCTTATTCATCATCCACTTGCTTTACCACCCAATATCAGAATGTCATTTTAAAAGTTGATTTCTTTCAATAAGGCAATTCAAAACTTCAGTTGGTGCAATGAAGCAGTTGCAGCACAGACAGGGGCCCAGTTGTCTTTCAGTGATTTTATCTTCCTAGAGATGTACACTTCTCACACTGGGAATGCTTATCTGCGGCTCTAAGTCTCCCTGAAAGTGGAAATATACTAAAAGGTAATAGATATTTTTAGAACTGTTTTGGAATATCTCTGCATGGCACTTTTTTACTATGTAAGATTTTGAAACTAACAATTCACACCCATAAGCTGCACACAAAGGAAGCCTGTATATAAAAGCAGTACCAACAATTTTTGAGGTGGAAGTGAGGCCTATTTGAAAGTTTGACTCTGTTACAAAGAATGGGCTGTTACCTTTACAAATTGATATTTTGTTTATTTTGATTCTATCATACAGCATAAAGTCCTTCGATAGCTGTGCCTAAGTCAGTTTTCAAGTTATTTCTACTGAAATTTTATCTGCATCCTTACACAAAAGATTTTTTTCCTCTTAGAGAGACGAATCTCAGTAGAAAGAGAAAAAAGACCCTGAATTAATCCTGTTCCCAATAATAAAACCTGTGCCCTTTTTTTAATCATGTTTCTTCATTTCAACCAGATCTTAACCTCTGTTTTTTGCCTATTAGCATGTATGGGTATAATCCTCTGACAAGGATTTTGTGAAGTGACAGTTCAAACTGTCAATTATTTCTTCAGGGTCCATGACTTCATGGCAAAATTTGCTTTTGATACATGTGCAATTAAACATTTCACACTGTTCCAGAACCTTTATCTTACTCCCTTCAAAATTAATGTAACAGCATTGCTGTCTTATACTGCAAAGTGCATATGAGATAAGAACTATCATTAACTTCCCGTGCAATTCAGGGTCCAATCACTAGATGCTGTGCCATTCAGTTTTGCTGTATTAAATATTTTAGCAGAAGGATACATAACTTTGCATTAATCTTTATTAAACATAACTTGCATTTTTATAGCAGTGTTTCTGAATTGCTTGGGAAAGCAAATCAACCTGCAACATCAACACTGTTAGAAAAGCTTACTGTCTCATCTTGATTCCTTTCCACTTCTATAGGATTAAAATAAAAATAATAAAGTAGAGCCTAAAGAAGCCAGGTCATCAGAGCATTTTCCCAGTTTTGTGCACAGTAAATGAAATGAGACTCGATTCAGCTTCACAGATCTGCTAATAATAATGGGACTTGTAAGCCTAACTCAAAGCTTAAGAAATAGAAAGAACTGACCTTTTTTGATTCTACAATTCCAACATTCTCATTTTCCAGCTCTTTTAAAATAATCTTGTAGTGTTTCATGATGCCACAAATTATAATAAATTTATTGCCAAAGTTTACAGCACTGCAACATACTTATTCAGAACTCTGTGTATGGATATCATAAATTAATCTATACTAAAGTAAAAGCTTTTAAATAATTATTTAGATTTTGGAGTCATATGTCCTTTGGGATACCACATGGTACACTCTCTCTGTCTTTAAGGTAATAGAATAGAGTAGGTGTGTCTGAACACCACAAAATACTGAAAAACTCGAAAACACAGCTCTGGATAGTGAATGCGCTTGACTTCAGTGGTGCACAGTTTCTGCTGAAAATCAATTCTACATAATGGCATGCTGTCCAATTTTATCAATATATTGTGGATTGTACATTATCCTCTTTTTCTCTCAGATTGAACAGCAATAACTCATCCATTTGAAATAGCACAAAAGGCATGAATTGTAAACCTTAAATCTTGAGAAATGTTTTTCTAGTTTTCTTACAATGTACGTAATTTCCTGACTGGTGGACTCACAAAGACATGCAACCTTAGACCATTGGTCCTGTCCTGCAGCCCATAAGCTTCATTGCTGTGTCTTATTTAAACGAGAGTATAACAAACAAAATCAGGTCTTTAGCATTTACTGGTGGCCCTAACTCTGAGTTTCTTGGTCAAAGTCAAGTAATTCTATTATTCACACATTTCTTTATTTAGAAAGTCTACAAGTCTGTCTACATTGTTGCTACAAAAGCCATTGCACGTGGATAAAACAAAGCAAGACATGACTTCAGTTAGAATCATGAAGGTCACTGCACAGTCAGGTTCATGGAGCTAGAGATTATGAGTTCCTGATTTTTTACATTGTTGTTACTATATCTTTTCTTTTTAATTATTTACCAGACAAACTTCAGGACACATTAGAATTCTTTCAATGGAATCCTTTCTGCACATGGCATGCTTAATACTGTTATTTCTCCAAATTCTTTTTCCATCAGGTCTGCAAGAATTCTATTTATATGTCAAGGGGAATTTACTTTTCATTTAAGACACACTACATAACAACTATTTTACGCAACAAACAAGGTATTCATCCAGTG
>VZTA01023368.1:971-43905 GCA_013398855.1 Mohoua ochrocephala | reverse complement strand
AAGGTTCGGGGTGATGAGGCTGGGGGGACCCCACTCCTTAGGGGCTTGTGGGGTATCCTCCACCTCTGAGGGAGTTTTTCGGTACCCCTAATCCTGAGGGGGGTGGTGCTGGCAGCAGCGAGGACACGTGGCTCCGGCACCTCTGGACCCCACCTGCGCCCCTCTCGCCCCCAGCACCCCCTGGGAGTGGAATTTGGGGAGGGGGGAGGTGGGGGGCCCCCAGGCCGGGTCCCTCCACGCTGTCCTGGCGGGGGCCAAGTGTGGGTGGGAGCCCCGCGGGGCCCGGCCCTGCCCGGGCACGGCTGATGCCGCCCGCCCGCGCTCCGCACTGGTCCGGACTGGTGCTCCCAGTGCCACGTGGGGCGGGGCCGCTTTGGGGACCCCCCAGGGCACAGCACGGCTGCACAACCACAGGCCTCCAACTCCTCCACCACTCTCTCTCCAAAGGGCCCTGGAGCTCCACAGTAGCCCCTGAGAAGGTCTGGTCACACCCATGAGACCAGCCGGGTCCCCTCCAGCACTATTTTGAGAATGATGTGAAACCAAGAAGGGTCCTTGAATATTTAATGATGCAGAAAGTGAAGAAAGGGACAAGGCAGGACTCAGGCCATTGAGGATGGGCATGGGGACACAGAGAGACACCCCCCCTTGGCAAATGCTGTGGTGGTAACAGCTCCTCGGACCCCCATAGGGTGCCACCAGGGATCAGAGTCGGTCAGCTGAGGACGGGGTAGGGCATGGGGGGACCTGTCCTTGGGGATGCTCTCCAAGGTGTTGCTGTGGCTTGGCAGGACTGGAGGGATGGCAATGCTTGATGTGCCTAAGGGAGCAGTGGTAGGTCCAGGTGAGACCTTCTCACCCAGGGTCAGGCAGCAGGGAAGCAGGATTTGGGGGATTTGGAGGCTTGAGCTGCTCTAGGAGACCATGACTGGCTCATGTGTTGCCCCCAGAGTTGGAGTCAAGGGTAGATATTTCCTCTGTGCCGATGTGGACAAGCAGGGACATTGCAAGAAGGGGGCTAATGCCTGCCCTGGGCATAGGTGGGGACATTGATCTGGCTGGCCTTGACGGCCGTCCTCCAAACAGAGAGGATCTTCTCAACAGGAATGTCTGAGTCCAGGACATCCGCCAGGGTGGCCACAGAGGTGTTGGAGTCATGGTTGTCTTCCAGGAAGAACTCAAAGGCATCCTTCAGCCTGTGGGTGAGACGGAGCAGGGGGGTGAGTAGGTGGAGGTGGGATGGATGTCCCACATCCCCCAGCAGCCAGTGATGACCAGCACTGGCTGTCAGCATAAACACCGTCCTGGCCAAGGCTGCTGGTCAGTGGTGGCCTTCAGTGGTGGCCAAAGCTACTCGTCAGTGGTGCGAGGTTGCTGCTCAGTGGTGACCAAGGCTGCCGGTCAGCGGTAGTCAAGGTTGCTAGTTAATGATGGCCAACGCCTCGTGCTAGCAGCTGCCCTGGGGCATCTCCAGTGACATCAGGAGCCAGGGAGTCAGACAGTGGTTAGACATAAGAAAAGCCTCTACCCATTGGGGTGATGACCCCAGGACGAGCATCCAGGGATGGGAGATCCACCAGCATGCACCCAGATGAGGCCCTGAGGAACCTGCCTGGACCAGGGACCTTCAGACCTTTGCCCAACCAAACCCATGACCCAGGCCTACTTGTGTTCGGGTTGAAATCCGGACAGTGCCACTGTGATCATCTCGTGCAGCTCAATGAGGAAGAGATCGAGGTTGGTGTTGGCCAAGGCACAGGACAGGGCTTTCTCCTCTCTTTCATCCAGCTGCTGTTGGAACTCCTGGGGTACCAGGCAGAAGGGATCCTACAAAGGCCACCAGCTTCAGCCACAGGGAGACCACAGCACACCCCATCCAGATGCACCAGGAGGTCACATCTGATGGAGGCAGGAGAATCACCACCCTCTTGTGCCCTTGAACCTCATCTCAGGGCTACCGGAGAGTTTCAAAGACATGAGCCAGTCTAGAAAATACCCGGGGAAGTGGATTGTCTCCAGGATGGGACAGAGACCTTGATTTCACCCAGGGCTGTAAAAAATGGCTCCTGGCTGCAGCAAGGCTTCCTTCCTCCTCCCAGGGAGCAAACCCCATCTCCTCCCCCAACCTCATCTCCCTCACCTGGTTCATCTGTACCAACAGCATTGACTTGCGAGCTGCCAGGACCTGCCACAGTGACAGGATGTGCTTCAGCTGGGTGTTGGGCACCACCTGAAGAAGGGAGACAGAGAGGCACAGGTGGTCAGCTCCCTGGACATTTCCCATCTGCACTGAACTCCAGCACGTCCTGGAGAAGGACACATTGAGCCACCGACATCCCCCGATGTCTGCACTGCAACTGCCCAGTTCAAGCGCCCGGGTGGGCCCAGTTGGCTCCCACATCACGAGTGCTTCACATGCAGGTGTCCTGGCCTGTCTGCAGACACCGAGGTGTCCCTGAGGTGGGAACCATGGGAAATGCAAAGCCCTGCCCAGAGGAGCAGAGGAGAGGGCACAGAGGTCCCACTCCCCACCCATTTTTTGCCCCTCACCCACCGGCACGTCCTGGAACTGCTTTGCGCCGTCCTGCATCTTCAGCTCCTGGCAGACGTATTTGGGTAGCGAAAGCTCTGGGTTACCTCCTGTCACCGCCAGGAACTCCGCAGCCACCTTCAGGGTGGCCAAGGCCTTGGAGAGGGCATTGACTGACCGGGCCTCCTCCATGATGCGCTTCTGCTGGTGGATGCTGAGCGGCTCCTGGCACCAAGAACAGCAGGATGCTGACCCAGTGAGGGCTGGGGCCACCACAGCATGATGCTGTCCCAGCCTGCTTGTTGCCCAGTGCAGGAGAACTGCATCCTGCCAGGTCTCTGATCATTGCTGGAGCTGGCCTTGGGTCTCCCCACACATCTGCCCTGTCTCTGTGCCCCCGTGACGTCATGGGACTTGAGGGGACACCACAGGGTTGGAGGGAGGGGCAGACCAGTGACCAAAAAGGTCCTACCTGGGATAGTTGGTCCCTGACTTTCTTCTTGGTGGCCTGGAAGGTCCTTACATTGTTGAGGGCAATGGATGGAGCTGTCTGGAAAAGGTTTGGGACAGGCGGTTATGAACATGCTTGGTGCCACTGATGGCAGCTCAGCTGGACAAATCCATGGGCTCCATGGGATGTCCCTGAGGTGGTGGATGGACTCTTGAGGCCACTGTGGCAGTTGTGGGCATCAGGGGATGTCTCTGATGGCACCTCCATGGAGGAGGATTTGGGGAGCTTGCAGCCTCACCACCATCTCCCATGTGATAGAAAAAGTCCTCTTGGGAGCTACTTCCAAGGACCAGAAGGGTCCTGGGAAGAGCCAGGGTGGACTGATCACCTTTGGGAGAGGACACACACCCCAGCTGCAGGATAGCCTGGTTCTAGTGTTGGAAGTCCCCTTTTCCCAGAAGCTCCAGACTTCATTTTCATGGAACTGAGATGAACATCCTCAGCCAGACATGTTCCCTCAGTGGTGTTCGGAATCCACTTTGGACCATATATAAACCTGGCATATCCCTCCTGAACTTCTCTGAGCAGCTCCCAACTCCTCCCTCCTTCTCAATGAAACCAGGTTGGCTTTTCCTTCCCAAAGGACAGGGTGAGTACCCACGTTACTTTCCAGGCCACAATTTCCGGATCATGGAAGTGGTTTCTGGCCATGGCACTCCTTAAAAACTCGAGGAAGAGAGACAGATGAACTGCAGGCATCTGCCAAGGCTTTAAGTTGAGCCTGCTGATTCCAGAAAGGCCCAAAGAGGCTGGAAACACACCCCAACCCCACTGATTGCCTGGGACTACCCAACGTGGCCCAGCACTGAGCTCACCTGAGCCTTGATGATGGGCTTCCCACTGATGAAGCGATCCACCACCTGCCGCTGCAGCATCTCGAAGTCAAAGTAGGATGTCCTGGTGCCATCCTCGTCTATCTCATACTGCAGGTTGGTGAGGGCCATGGTCTCCAGATCGCCTGTGGTTATAGCCAGCACAGAGGAGGGCTTCGCCTCTTCTGCGGAGATGGACCTGGGATAGGAACAGTGGCCTTCTGTGGCTGCAGGGCCTCTCACCTTGTCTTACTCTGCCTTCGAGGACCTGCTTTGCTGAACACCAAGCCTCCAGGACCTTGCAGCAGCAGCAGCATCATGTGGCCACCGCAGCTCCACCACATGCCACCCACCAGCCCCGAGAACCTCCCATGTCGCCGTGATGGAGGATGGAGGAGATGGACAGCCCAGGGGGTGAGTGGTGTGAGACCCACCGCTGCCTCTCCCTGGTGACCCGTGCGGCCGTGTCAACGCAGCAGTTGTGTAACTGGATGAGGAATCTGGTCACCAGGTGGCTGATGGACGGTTGAGTGGGGAGGAGGTGGCGGACAGCAGTGTTGGAGTTGATGTCATCTGGTGAGAGGTCTGGCAGGACACTGATGCCTGGAAAAGGGTGGAATGGTCCCTACCCGTTGTAGGGATCCCAGGGGGAATTCTCCCTTTCACTGAGATCTTGAAAGGGTTTTGTATTGGGTTTTGTATTTTCAGGAGGGTTTTATATTTGTTTTTAGCAGGTAAAGAGTGAGCAAGCTCTGCAACTTTACTAGAAATGGAAGGTGCAGGAAGCAGCTCAGCTTTGGAGCAGAAGGAATAGCTGAGGAAAGAGGGACATGATGTCCTGGGGTGACCATGTACCTGAGCTCAGTGGGTTCATCTTAATATTGCTCCAAACTTTTCGGATCGTCTCTATAGCTCTTCTGAAAGCCGACCGCTGATCTTCTGTGGACAGAGAGAGAGGAGAGGAGAGCCCCATCAAGGTGTCCCCCCAGGAGACATGTCAGGTGAGAGGATGTCTCCCAACAGGTCTGTCACAAGAGGTGTCACCCCACACCCTGCTGCACATTGGCTCTGTGTGACACCACGGGACATCAGCCAACCAGGCACTGTGACTCAGGAGCTGGAGAGCCCATTTCACCCAAGGTCCTTGCTCGTGGCAGAAGAACCTTGCCAAGGGCCCCAGGAGAAAGGATCTCTCTCCCGGACCCCTTTCCATTCCTCAGACCTTCTCCCTCTCCCAAATTCTCTCCCAAACTCCTCGTGCTGTGGCACCCCCAGCTTTATGAGCCTCTCTTGGGTTGGCTTCATCACGCAAACTACAGCACCAACTTCTCAGCAGAGCATCTGGGTGCTGCAGGCTGCCTGATACCCACATCCAAGGCACAGTGGAATTCCTTATCGTACCTGAAAGTCCAGGCTGGTCCAGGAACTGGCAGACTGTGTATTCTTCCCCTTTGTAGCTGTTTTGGAAGAAATGGATCAGAGAATTCTGCAGATGGAAAATGTCGGGCAGATGTCGGACATGTTGGATGTTCTCCACCTGAAAGAGAAAATTCAGTGTGATTTGAGGGACTGGGATCCCACCTGGCACCATGGGGTAAAGTGGAGGAGGACTTTGTCTTGCTTGGGTGCTTCAAGGAAACACAGGGGAAAAAAGTTACCCCAGTACCCCTCAGGCTGAATCTACTGCATGTGCTTTGGGGGAGAGGGGGTGTTATCCCAGCCAACCTTTGGCAGGAGCTCCTGCAGGATGGGATATGGATTCCCAGTGCCTTCTCCATCTTTCTGCTGCAGGAGATGCATCAGGGTCTGGATGGTCACCTTCTGCTCCAGCCTCCACATGCAGGGCTGGTTGATCAACCCCTCCCTCGGCAGGTCTTGTAAAGGGACTGTCTGGCCATAAGCTATTTTCAGGAGGAGGCTGGAGCCATGAGGACCTTCATTCATCCTCTGCTCCTTGGCAGAATTCAGATTCTTCTCCAATTCCTGCAGAAGCCCGAAAGCATTAGGAGCCACCTCTCCTCACCCAAGCAGTCTGAGCAGATTCAAGGGGTCTTAGGGCAAAGAAAAGCAGTCTTAGGGTAAAGGAAAGCAACAAGGACTCTGGAGAAGGTGGGGGGCATGATAAGAACTAGCCAACAAAGGAACAAGAACAAAATTCCCCAGAGAGGAACCCACAGGTGATTTTCTCAAAGGGAAGAAACCCAACCACTTCCCAAAGAGGATCTGAAGCTGCATCCCAGAAGCCAGCTCTTTGCAGGACCAGAGCAAGTGACCCCACCAGGACGAGATCCCAGTTCAAAAAAAGGAGAGGAAAAATCTCTTTTCTTCCACGTGGGAATGCCCCAGGGTCAGCTGACGTGTCTGTCCATGGTCACCACACCTGCAGGCAGATGTGCGCAGATGTACCTGGAAGAAGGGCTGAGCCAGGGCTTTGAAGGAGGTTTCCCATTTGTCCCGGTCCTTCTTCTCAGGCAGGATGTTCAAGGCTCCACTCTTATCTGTAGAAGACACGAAGGAATGTGTGAGCTTTTCCCCTGCAGACCCTGGGCTCTGCCCAGAGTGTTGCTGTGTTTCTTGGCAGCAAGGAGTAAGATGGTGTAGAAACGAGAGGAACTGCGAGCGGGAGGGATGACACAGATGCCTGGTTGGAGCAAACTGTCTCCTAGCCTGCTTATGCCCTCAGGCTGGTCTGGCCTGAGTGCTGTGGATGACCTCCCTGCCCTCGTGGTCCTCCCCATCTTCTCACCCATTTCCTGGGATGGAGGCTGTCCCAGGAAGGAAGAACCAGTGACACTAGTCCCAGTCTAAACCAAACCCCCGCCAACCTACTGGTGGCCTCCCAGAGCTTCCCAGCAATTCTCTACCTGCAAAGGTGTCCTTGCTCAGGTGCTGTAGAAACAGATGGACAGTCAGCATGGCCTCCTCTGTGTTCCTGCCAAGCGCTTCTGCCAGGTACACCATGTCTTTCCGCAGGTGACCCCAGAAGAACTCTTCCACGTCCTCTGGTTTCTTTTTCATCAGGCCTAGAACTGCCTAGGAGATGGGCCCAGTTCTTCTGTTTTAGCTCTGGACTTGTCTTCTCCCAACGCTCCTCAGGGTGTGGGGGTGGCTCACCTGTTTGTCAGCCTGGATCCCCAGCAGCAGGGATGAATGGAGCAGAGCCCTCGCCAGAGCAACACAGGCAGGTGACAGGCACCTCTCCAGCTCATTTCTTCGTGAGAGGGGGCTCTCCAGGATGTACCCCTGCTCTGTGGTGTCCCCAGTGCTGTGTTCAGAATGAGCAATTACCCACCATGCCTTTTGCAATGGGACTGACCATAGGATGCAAAGACTTTTGCTTTGGCCGGCCATGGTGTGTCCCCATGACCGTGGGTGAAGCCCTCTGGGGTTGTGGAGCTGTGAGGGGTGACTTACATTTTCTTCTGCGTGAAGCCTGCCACGGGGTTATGTTTAATTCCCCCAACACCAGCACCACACTGGCACTTCTTCACTTCCGTGGGGCGCCCACACTGCATTTGGAGACACAAGGATGGAGTGGGAGGGAAGGCTGGGAGCCCAGCCAGGAGCTGAAGGCATCCAGCAAAAGCTGAGGATACCCAGGAGGTTCCCACATCCTCCACCTGCTTTCTGCATGGGGTCACGTATGGCCGTGAGTAACGAGAGGCAGGAGGAGGCGCAGGACTATGAGCAGAGAGATTTCCAAACAACCAGGGACTTCCTGCAGCCAGCAGGACATGTCTGGGTATCAATTTGTGGATGAGACTGGCCAAGACCTGGAAGTATCTGCTTCGCTCTGCTTCTCTCAGGGGGAGACACAAATCCCACCTCCATTTAGCCAAGCATCTTGGTGGGAGATAAACCCAACGGGCTTGGAGAAGAACATGACTTGGAGAAGAGCCCAAGTGACTTCTGAGCCTTGCAGCTGTTCTTGCAGCTAAAGGACCACTTGACATGGAGGTGACATTATGAGTCCACATTAGGAGGGGAGGCAGGACAGCAGGAGGAACATTTTTAGTGGCCACCCAGCTGGGCCAAGAGGCCAAGATGTGTTTCTAGATGGTACACAGGGAATAGGCATCTCCGGGAGCCAGGGGAAGGCCTGAGAAGCCCATCCCAAGCTTTTCCCCATGGACAGAGATGCAATAAAAAGCACAAGAAGACAGAACACAAAGACCACCAGCCAGGAGGTGACACTTACATCGGTGACAATCCAGTATGAGCCACACTTACAAGCTACAAGTGAAAGAGGATATGGTTAGTCTGGCATCTCCCACAGCCATCTCCATGATAGTGGCCAGAAGCTCACCAAGTGGTGACAGGCCTGACTCCCACCTCCTGACATCCAGCCTACCACATGCCTCTCAAAAAGGGACCCACAAGCTTGTCAAAAAGAGACCCAATGTGCTTTACCCTGGTGGTGATTATGAAGGACTCAAAAGAAGGACAGAGATGACCTTCAGGGGTCTTTAATCCCTTCCCTGCATCCCCTGGCTGGTCTCAATCCCCCACAGGCCCAGGAGCAGCTTGACTCCTCCAATACTTACTCCAAATCTGATCTTGCACACCAATTTTCCAGTTCTTCTCATCAAAAAGCAGGTCTCCAGGCATGGTGGGAAGGTAGGACCCCTTGAAAAGGAAATATGATAAAAAGTGAGGTGTGGGGCAGCCATCTTCCCAGCTTGCTTCCTGCCTGCCCAAGGAACTATCTGTGGGGAGAAGGGTCCTCCTGCATGGCCACTGTCATCAGGGAGAAGTTTCTGATGATGGAACGAGGGCCACGTGAGGAAGCAAGGTCCATCAGACACTGAGACGTGAGACTGGAGTGACCATTCGTGACTCCTGAAAAATCACAGCTACTTATGAAGTTTGATTCTGGAACTGAATCTGCCGTGGGCCAAACAGAGCCTTTATGGGAAGGGAGAGGATCCAGAAGTGGCCGTTGCCTTCACTTCCAGGGAAAGCAGCACGATGTCCTGGCTGCCTCCTGCATCCCTCAAATAATGGAAACGACTCATGCCTGGACGGTCCCAAGGGGAAGCCCAGCTCAGGAATGGGTGTCTCCACCGTCATCTGAGTGACAGAAGACCTTTGGCAGTAGGACGATGTTCATGCTGGGCTTCAAACCACCTCATCTCTCTTAGCAAATCTTTGCCAGGTCCCCACTTCCCCCCGGGCCAATAGAGAGATGGGCATCTCCCATAGGCCCTACATCTCATCCACACTGCGTTGGACCAGGATGGATGGTCACCACCACTTCTCAGCCCATGGAATGAGAAAGAAAAGAAGCCACAACCTGCAGTGCAACAGGCTGAGCAGGACACACTGCACCAGGGTGGTGGGGTGGAGAGAGCTGGGTACCTTTGGCCTTGAGACCCACCTTCACCACCTCCGGCTTGAAGCAAATGTTCCTGAGGAGGTGAGTGATGTGGCTTGGGAACAAGGTCAGAGTGAGCGCAGTGTGGAAGACCACCTCCCTCAGGCCTCCGCCATCACCCACGGCATCTACAATCTTCTTCAGTTTGTCTTCCAGGGTCTCGTCCGGGATGGACGGCAACCGGAGGATGCTCTCCATCTGCCTCATGACAGACTACAAAAGTTGGAAACAACAGATGTGAGTGAAGCAACCAGCCTGGTACCTCCCTGTGAGGGGTCTTCTGGCTTCACTGCTGAGGGTTAATGTCCCGGCACGGTCCCATTTGTGTCCCCTGGCAGCAGGGACCTGGCACAACTGTGCATCAGCACAGATGGAACTTCCCTCTTTCCAGGAGGTTCCAGACCAACCACTAGATCCAGTGCAACCAAGAGGATCCAGATCAAACAATGGTTTCAGACCACCCCAGCGGTTCCAGAACAACCATCAAATCCAGACTAACTGCTTCAGACCAATCACTGGATCCAGTGCAACCAAGAGGATCCAGATCAACCAACAGACCCAGATCAAAGAACAATTTCAGACCAAACCAGTGGTTCCACAACAACCATCAAACCCAGACCAACTGCTTCAGACCAATCACTGGATTCAGACCAACTGATCCAGAGCAAACGATGGTTCCAGCCCAACAACCATGGACACCTTCTATCAGAGGATAGAAGGATACTCACAGACAAGCTCTGCTTTTTGGTGAAATCTTTGCTTTTTAGTTGGTTTTGTGCTTTTTCCAGCAATGAAAGCATCAGGCTTATGTTCAACCAGCTGCTTCTATCCTGAAAAACACCAATGGTGCAGGCTGTGATCCCAAGAAGGAAGTGGAAGGGCATGAAGAGGAGGTTGGCTGTACCCTCTGGGGGTCCATTGCACTCCTTGGTTGGAAGGGAATCCTATGAGTCAGTTTCATAGGTCTGGAGCTCAGCAAATCCTGCCCCCCTCAGCTCTGCTTTAGCACAAGGTGCTAGAGAGCTGACCCACCTGTGAGATTTCCACCCCTTGGGGTAAAATCCACTTCTCCACCTGGAGGATCTTAGACATAGAGGTGAGGCCATAGATGTCACAGAGATTCCTGATGAGGAACACCTGAGGCCACGGGGTCAGAGCCTTCTCGACCAGCTCCTTCATCGCTTTCACCAGGTCTTGTTCTCTCTCATTCCCCTTGGCAGTAGGTGCGTTGGGGTCGGCAGCTGGAAAGGAGGATTCTCGTGATGCCCAGGCCCTGGTGGTGGCACATCACGCGTGTCCTTCCCCGACCCAGCCCCCACAGTTGAGGTGGTGGTAGGAGCCAGGTTGCAGTGGGATCTTCTCCCCACGGGTTGAAACATGGCCACAAGAGAAAAGTCTTGGACCCCAGGGGGTCTCTTAGTGCATACGGAACTACTTGGAGAACAAAGTGAGTCTGTGGACTGAAGAGCAGGAAAATTATTCCGAAACAATATCAATTTTCATAAACCCACTAATTTTCTGGCAAAAAAATCTCCAAAGTCAGAATTTTTGGGTCTTGTAGACTTTTTTGGGGGTAGGTGCAGTCTCTGTGCTACACTACACACCAGAACTCACCAGAAAGCATCTGCCTGCCGAGCACGGTAGCCACGTGCCTGATGGAGAGCCGGAGCTGGGCAATGAACTGGAGAGTGTTAATCCTGGAGACGTCGGGCTTGCAGAAAGCAGAGAGGTCTGCAGTGTAGAGGCAGTTCTCAGCAAGCTGCCTGATGTCTTCTTCAGAAGGAGGATACATAAAATCCTGCTCAAGAGACAATTTTGAAGGGTCTGAAGGGTGGGTTATAACTGGGCAGCTCCTCCTCCTCCCCGGTACCTTCTCCTCAGATTAAAGTTGAACTGCCCCCATTCCTCATCCATAAAAAGATATGGAGGGAGGGAATTCATAGGTTTTAGCTGGGTGGCTCCATGGTATGGCCCTGGTTGGGATTCCCAGAGCATCCCAACAGGCGCTCACCTCCAGACAGTGCACCACCATGAAGTAGATGTGGTCCATGTGACTTTGGTTGGAAAGTATCTTCTCCATCTGGGACAGGTATTCTTCCAAGTGAACCTTGACATTGTTGAACCTGGGGCAGAAAAGTACACAGAACATCAGCATCCATGTGGCCAAAGGGGTCAGCAGCAGAGGGTAGGAGCAACCTTGGGCCTGACCCGCATCGTAGCAGCAGCTTCAGGAAGGAGGACTGGACGGTCAGACTGGTGCCCATGCACTCCTCAAAGGGTGACAATTCACTTTTTGGCTTGTACACTATGAAAGAAGGAAGAAAGGAAGGAAGGATGCCATTATTTGGCTTCCAAGAGTGTATGGTCAGATCTGGGTCAAGTGGAATCAAGTTCTTTTACCCCTTTTTCCTGCCTGATGCTCAGGGTTGGGTTTGCAAGCCACAAACTTGATCAGTTGCTGAATGATTTGGGCTGATGGTGCCTCTCTGTCTCCCAAAAAGTACTTGGTGATGAACTCAATGAAGAAGGAATTGCATTTCCTCCTGAATTTGTTGTGGCAGGCGACAGCTTCCCTGAAGAGCAGAAGGAAACCCCAACTTGTTGTCAACCCCCAACCCAGGAAAGAAACATGCCTCTCTGCAGAACACAGGACCCACCCCAGGGAGAGGAGATCGCTGGTTATTCAGGCACCAGCATCTTCCACTCAACATTTAACATGAAGACACTCCAGACAGGCAGCAGCGGGGTACCTGGTGGCTTCTGAAGCTGTGGGTTTGTAATCCTCTGGAAATTCCTTCTTGCAGATCTTACACTGCTTGTTCGCCCACTCCAGGATGCAATGAGTGCAGAAGATGTGGCTGCAGGGCAGCTCCGCTGGGTCGGTGATCTCCCGCAGGCAGCTCTTGCAGACCTTCACACCCTTCCTGAGGCAGCCAAAGACAGAGGCGGCTCAGTGCTGCTGCTGGCTGGGCTCCAGCCCAGCATTCACCCTGGGGTGGAGGTGAAACTGGGTGGACACTTTGGCCCATCTCGTGAGTGGAGAACCAGGGGGACCCACCCCAGCTTCAAGAACCAGCAGCCTCTCAGGTGCCTGACAGCCACCTCATCTTGGGGAGGAGGACTGGGTGAGCAGGATAGAGAGCCTGGGTGCTCAGGGCAGCCTGGTTTCTTTGGTACCACACATTACAGAAGTTCTCCAGAGAGGATTCATCACCTCCAAGACTGGCTCTCACCCCTTGGCCTCACGAGTGTGGCCTCCCTTGGGCTCAAAGAGGTCCATCCCCAGCGCTGACCTGTTTTCCCCACCCTTTATGAACATTGCATCGATGGAGAAGGACCCCAAAGTCAACTTTTTTCCAGTTCAGACTTACACCAGATACACGACATCGGCATTCTGGTTGCATTTCTTCAGCACTTTGGTCACCAAATCAAAAGTCTCCTCTGGCTGAAAGGCCGGGGCTGCAAAGAGGCGCTGCAAGAGATGGACACATGGTGCAAGTTCAGCAGGAACATCTCTGGTACATGGAGGACCAACATTCTGGGGTGTCAGCATGTCGGGAACACAGGGTTAGACAGCAGAATTGAGTAAATACATTTATGAATCACTTAGGATGACATCTGGGGTCCACACAGTATGGTCCCTGCATGGACCCCTGAGGGTGAGCAACTGGGATCAACCCTTTACATCCTCCAGAAAGCCCTCCTGGGTTCCAAATCCTTGTCTGGGACTATGAATCCCAACAGCGTTTGTTTCTCACGTGGCAATTCCAGCCTGTTCCCATTCCTAAGCCCTCCCTACAGTTGGGACCAGAGATCTCCTGGAGAGGGGAAGAGGTCTTCTAACTTCCACAGCCATGAGGAAACACCCACGTTCCAGAGGAAGATGAACTGCTTCACCACGAGTCGCAGGAGTTTCTCCTCTATCTCAGTCTCATTGTGCAACAGGTGATCGATAAACATGTAGACGATGTTGGTGCAGGTCCAACGGTGCCTGTAAAACACACAACCCCCATGGATGGGCTGAACACCTCCCGAGGGCCCTTTCCTGCTGGCATCTGACTCATCCCAGTTAGCATGTGGCCACTTGATGAAAAAAAGAAAATTTTGGTCTTGCAAAATTGTTAGCTGCAGAAGAAATGCTTCCCCTTTTTAATACACTGTTTGCAATAGGATTTCTGATCCCTTACAGTTTTTATAATTAAAGCAAAGGAAAACTTCACCTTTTCAAAAATGCTTTGATCTGAATGAAGGTGCCAGTGTGGAAAAAAGTTAAATAAAATTTACCCCAATGACCCCAGGAGACACCCCATTGATCCCAGATGAAACCCCATTATCCCATATATCACCTAATTGACCCCATTGACCCAGTATGACACCCACTGACCCCAGGACTTTCCCCAATGACCAGATGACACCCCCTTGACCAGATGACACCTCATCAACCCCATTTAATGTCCCTTCCAGCCCAAAGCATTCTGTGATTCTCTGATTCTGTGAAATTCCACCAGAATGAAATAATTTGATTACAGTTAAACATCCATTACTTTTTTTTTTTTTTTTTTTGAGCCACTTTGCCACCACATTTGTACCGACGAGGATGGAGCAGACAGTTGGAGGACTTGTAACTCGGGTAGCCTGACCTCCAGGCATCAGGGCGTTTGCTCACACTGCCATAAAGAAAGAGCAGCTGAACTTACAACACGCTCTTCAGGAGTTCCTTCTTCTCTTGGTAGAACTGCACCTGGTCGTTGTCCAAACTGATCCACTCCACCCAGGGCTTGATGGACTTGACACTTTGGAGCCACATGACACAGGCACTGAAGGGCAAAAGCCTGTTTTCTGAGGGCTGCACTTTTTTCAGGAGAATGTTCAAGGCCTCAAGAGTGAGGACCTGAAATAACATTTGCAAAGAGAGAGCATAAGAGTCGTGGTGACATGCTGGCCTAGTGGGCAGTAAGACAGAGCAGAGGGCTGCTGGGTAACCGCGTGCTGGAATGGCTTATGGAGGAGTTCACCAGGTGAAGTTAGAAAGAGACAGACTTTTAGGGGTGAAGCTCTGGTATCTGCAAACCAGAAGGGGCTTTAATGAGTCCAGCAGCACCCTGAGGTCACCACAGGCAGGTCTCCAAAGGCCTTAGGAGGGACATGAACATCTCCATGGTAAGACGTGGTAAGATAAGGAAGTGGAAGGAGTTTCACCCCTGAAGGAATCCCACCCACCTCCAGGGCTGAAGCACCTAAGGGGCCTTCAACACAGCACCCCCAGTGACATGAGCACAGGGATGTCTTACAAATTGCATCGCATGTAATTAAGTAATGGAAACTCTGAAGACCACCATGTCTGAATGCTGCAGAAAGGTCAGAGGGCAAACCCAGCTCACCATTGCTGGGGTGTCCTGCTCATACATTGCCTGCAGCTCGCTCACGATGGTGTCGTTGCTTTTTGCTATGTCAATGAAGAGCTGATAATCGTTGCGGAGGTAGAAATATTCCATGTGAAGCCAGACTGGAGAAAAGCTCATCTCCCCCCTGCCCACAGAGGAGCAGAGCTGTTCTGCACTGGCCAGGAAAGCTTTGCAGAGGATCTGTGGGTAAAATAAAAGGCATTATTTCTGCTCAGGGTGAGGAGTGGGGTGGCACGAAGGTGGGACACTTGGTGTTGCTGTTCTACCCCACATGAAGTTTCCTCATCAAAAATAGTTCTCACAGTGGAATTAAGACCAAATTCTGATGCGAATTGAGGAGTAGCCACAGAGCAGTACAAGGGAGGGATCATCAAACCACCAGGTTTGGAAGGACAGGACAAGGGCCAAAGCCAGTTGAGGATGGTGCTCTACCCAACCCTACTCACCTCATAGACAGAGGGGTCTTGCCCAGGAAAAGCCATCCTGAGAAAGTCATTGGCATAGAAGCGTAGCAGGGCTGGATCACTACCATCAGGCATCCAGACATTCTTGATGAAACTTTGGTAGAACCTGGCCATGTCCTCTGTTGGCTTCTCAGGCTCATCTAGAAGAGCCAGTAAAGGGAGTTACGGATGCTCAGGAGGGAATGCTGACATGTAATGCTCCTCATTACCACTGAGGTGGATGCATGATTATGTGTGAGGGCATGGGTGGCCATGCCTCCATTGGGATATAACGCCAAAGAGATGCACAGCACAGTTCTGGGTCATCCGAGCGTGGAATCTATCCCCCACGGTTCCTCCTCTGCAGCATGCAGATTTTTGGCAGTTCTGCTGGGTTCGTGATCCCCCCTGGAAATGTTACCTTTCATATGGTAGACTTTCTCCCATATGTCATCCAGGTAGGCTTTCAACACCCAGCTGAATGGGAACTGGCAGAAGAGGGAGATGTTGGGGTCTTCAGTCATGGATAATACAGAAATCTTCGTCTCCGCTGCCCTTGAGTTCAAACAGTGCAGAAAGAGACATTAAGTTGTGCAACAGAGCAGAGGTGTCCAGAGATGGACAACCTCAGAGAAGTTTTTCTTCTCCTTCTCTTTAAAGGAATTTAGAAATGTGGGGAAATTCAGGGAGAAATTTGGTAGGAAAGTCAGGGAAATTGGGCGAGTGCAGGGAGGGAGCTGATTTTGCTGAGGGCTTGAACAGCAGGAAAGTTTTGGTGTCAGGGGGCTGATACCAAACACCTTCATGCCATCCAAGATCATAAACATCTTCCCCTCAAAAATGAGCTACTGTTTCCCTACAAAGCTTTTCCTCTTCTGCGGAAAACCACCTCACTGTCTATTTCCACCCTGTCTCTTACTTCCTGATGTATTTAATTTTTAGGAATGTTTCCTCTTGGAACATCTGGAGCCACAGTTCTGTCAGCGGCGAGCCTTCAGAGATGTGATCCAGGTTATTGTTGGCATCCACCACAGCGAGAATTTGGGCCAAAATGTTGGCCACGATGTCTTCCAGGTACATCCAGAGTGCTTGCCTGCAAAAGGAGATGACACAGCTTGTCACATTGCTTCCCTGCTTCCCACTGAGAAACTCTCCTCTCCCCAGGGGACCATGTAGGCCTTGAAGACCCGCAAGCCAACCAAGCCAACCCAAACAACTCCTGAAGATGCCAAATGTGGACATCTAGGCTTGACGCACACTGCCTTTTCTATCTCACAGTCAATGGATGCCGTTTGCTTAGAGAAGAGCCTTTTTAAGCAAAACTTCCCTGGAATCGATGCTCTTCATGATTTTTTCCCCCTTTTGAGTTTATGACTGTCCATCAAGCCTCTGCCTGGTTCTAGGCTGGGAAAATCCCATGTATTAGACACTTCTTGGTTGTCACATCTTGGTCTTTAAGGTGCCTCACACAGAGCAGTTTTAGGAACAGGATAATGGGGCATTGGGAAGGTGCCCTCAGCCAGCATTACCTGAAAGATGTGTCTTTCAGGATGAATTCTGTAGCAAGTGCCTGACGGAAAATCCATTCCCTTGGTTCCTGGATTGGTTTCTCTCGTTCTTGGAGGAGGCAACAAATTCTCTTCTTCAAGATTGTCATAAAGCGTCTGGAAACTAATCACAAAACAGGGTTAAAACCCTCCCAGGGCCTATCTCCAAGTAGGAGACGCCATCAAAAACCCACGAGAAGTTCCCACCAGCGCGGGTTTTTTAACAGTCCTATGCAGAAACCAACTCCCATTGGGAAGTGACTTCTGTCTGGGATTAAGTTCCAAGAGCTGTGGGTTGGCACCAATTCTGATCACGTACACGAGGAGCTGGCAGGAAGGTGAAGGAGGCCCTGTGCAACCTTGTCCTCTGTCCCCTGAGTTCATCTTCTCCCTCCATAACTTTCAGGAACACTACAACTGGCTCTGAACCTGTTTGTGATCTTCCGGCCACACAGCTTGTACCATGTGCAAGAAGAAGCCACTTCTAGTTCTTTCTACTCACACGTACCACTGCTCCAAGTGTGGAAGAACAAGTTGTAGAGGATCTTGATCCTCTCCATTGGCCGCTGGCTGTTGTCCTTTTTGTCCTCCATCTGGATCACGGCCTTCTGAATGCACCCTTTGATTATTGCATCCACATTGAGGAACCGTGACTGGAAAAGACGGGAGGTCGTTTGGTTACTTGATGTTCCTCTGCCTTCATTTGCCTGAGGACGCTTATCCTGGGCCATCATCTTCTCCAGAACTTAGCACAGTGGGCTCCAAGATTTGTACCCCCTTCACCATCCCAACAAAGCCTGGTTAATCAGTCCCTGTGGCAGGGAGGGCTGCCAGTGTCCCTGGTAAGGGGCTTGCTTTGAGGACAGTGGCAAAAGGCTCCTGGTCTTGTGCTGGTTGCTCACGAGGAGGCTGGGAGACCACCACCCTACCTCAACCCCACAGTGTGACCCAGGGAAGGGTCCCAAGCAATGACCTTCAAAAGCAGACCCCAAAATGTCTTCTAATACCTGACATAGTTCTTGCACTATTACAAGCAACTAAAATGAGGAGTAAAAGAGAAAAAAATCCTACATTTTCCTCTGGGCAATGACCCAACTTAGTGAGGCTTCCTAGGGCAGCAGGATCCTCTGGAGAACCTGGAATCACAAAAAACCTCATGAGTCAACTGTCACAACCCCAACAGAAGATCTTTCCAGCACAGGAGCAGTTGGGATTGCACTGGGGTGGAAGCCACCCAGCTGATGGCTGGAGACCTTCAGGGTGGGTGAACAATTGACCGGTCACCTCTAAGCAAGAACACAGAGTCAAGGAAATGCTTGGAGTTGGCTTCCAATGATAGATCAAACTGTTTCTGCCCTGTTTGCTCAATGACTTAGTTAAGGAGTGGGGGTCACAAGCACACATTGACTCCATACAGGTCTCCAGTGACTCCATACGGAAGTCTCCAGTGGCACAGCTCATTTGCTACTGTTATCTGTTATCTGCTGCTGCACTGCCCCAGCAGGCCCATCAGGAAGCAAAGATGGCTTTGCTAGGAAGACATCAGAAGCAGCAAGAGCTCCTGGGATTCACAGCTTGGGACCTGCTTGATCCGGGTGCGTTCTGATCCACGGGTAGGATGTCAGAGGATGGGGCAGTGGGTTTCTGGAAGGGAAAGTAGAGCCGAGAGGGTAGATTTATGGTGAGAGCCTTCCTACCTGTCGGAAGCTGCTGCAGGTTGCTGCTGGTGAATATCTCAGCAATGGTCATTTTGGAGAGCTGACCGAGATTGGCCTTGAAGTTCTCAGGGGGCATCAGTTCATCCAAGTGGATGGACTTCCACTCACCTGGAAAGGTAAGAGAATGGATCAGTCTATTTTCTCTGTCGGTGCATCAGCTGGTGAGCTCGCCAGCTTAGACTCACCAGCCAAGCAGGGCAGGAAGACAGTGACAGATAGAAGATCCACCTGTGCCCTGTCTACATTGCTTTATTTTCCCTTCCTGCTATTGTCCCAACCCCAAGCAGTGAGCATGAACTTACCACTGTCGAAAGCCTGATAGCTGCACCCTCCCCGCACCCGCGGGACTTTGGTGATCAGCACGACGTGCAGGAGGTGGGGACTGGCTGACCTCCTGCGCTCGTCTGTGATGCAGTACCTGGAAGCACCATTAGAAGGTCAGAGCTGGTTAATCCTAGACTTGTGAGACTGATCTCTCCAAGCAACAACTGCATCGTGCTCTGAGGGCTGAAACCCCTCTGCTCTGGAGGCTGGGAAGGCTGGGAGTGTTCAGCCTGGACATGAGAAGGCTTTGGGGAGACCTTGGATCCCCTTCCAGTGCTTAAAGAGGCTCCAGGAGAGCTGGAGAGGAACTTTGGACAAGGGCCTGGAGTGACAGGACACGGGGAATGGCTTCCCACTGCCAGAGGGCAGGGTTAGATGAGAAGAAGATCATATCAGATGACAAGAAACTCTTCCCTGGGAGGGTGGGGAGGCCCTGGCACAGGTTGCCCAGAGAAGCTTTGGCTGCCTCATCCCTGGAAGAGTCCAAGGCCAGGCTGGATGGTGCTTGGAGCAACCTGGGATAGTGGAAGGTGTCCCTGCTCATGGCAGGGGCTTGGAATGAGATGGAATCTCTTTAAGGTCCCTTTCAACCCAAACCATTCCAGGTTTAGACCTTCTCCTTTTGAGAGCCCTGCCAGGGTTAATCTCCCTCTGGGCTGAAAGCTCCATGTATCCCACCCCCAGAAGACCTTCCCTCTGGCCATCGTTGGTACAACCTGCTGCAATGCAGGGGCAAACAACACAGTGGAGTGGGGAGCACCTCCCAGTCCAGGACTCGGGGAGAAATAAAGGTCAGGAGGTGGCAGAGGTTTGTGAGAAGCATGTTGTGCCTGGAAGAAGGAAGAAAAAGAGAAAGAGAAAAAGAGAAAGCAAAAGCAAAAGAGAAAGAGAGAAAGGAAAAGGAAAAGGAAAAGGAAAAGGAAAAGGAAAAGGAAAAGGAAAAGGAAAAGGAAAAGGAAAAGGAAAAGGAAAAGGAAAAGGAAGAAAGGAAGGGGGGAAAAAGGGAAGGGAAGGAAAGGCTGAGGGGAAAAGGAGGAGGAGGAGAAAAGAATAAGGGGGAAGGAGGGAAGGGACAGGAGGAGGGGAAGAAAAGGAGGAGGAGAGGAGGAAAGAAGGTGAAGGAGGCACACAAAATGAAATGAAGAAGAGAGGGAAGAAAGAAGGAGGAAGGAAAACAAAGGACAGATGAAGAAGAAAGGACAAGGCAGGCTGCTTACTTGGCACAGGCCAGGAGTCTTTTGCTGCTCTGTGGCTCATCAAAATGAAACTGAACAAGGAGCAATCTCACTTCCTGTGGCTCTTTGAAGACATTCCTATAAGGAAATGGCCTCTGTGATACCTTCTCAAAAGCTCTCACCCCATCTCACTCCAAAGACCCACAAGAAGTGGAAATCCCCTGTGAGGTTCATGAGAAGAACTCTGGGATCCCACCTAAGGTCCTGGCGGAAAGCATATTCGGTGTCAAACTGGCTTAGGAAGAGGCAGTGGATTGGATCTGGGAGATGAAGCATCTTCCTCAACATTTCCAAATCCTTCTGGTTCAGCAGCCTGCCATGGGTAGAAACCTGTGAAAAAAAGGAAAATCAAAGCTGGTTGTCTTGCTGCCTCACACTCGTGGGTGGGATCCTCTGGGGCATCTCTGTTGGTACTCAGTGCTCATCTCCAGGCAGCTGGAAGGTGCCTTGAGTATCCCAGCCTGAGCAGAAGCTGAGCAGATCTCACCTGCTTCCCAAGGATGGGCAGAGTCTGCCCTGGCTGCAAGTGACTGTGGAGACAATGGGTGTGGACATCAGCCCATCCTTGTCCTAGCCTACCAAGGTCACCGGGCCGCCATGCTTCCTTGGGAAACAAGCAGCACCCCCGAGTGCTCAGCCAAGCCCAGGTACCTGCAGGCACAGCCCAGGAGTGCTCTCTGTCTCCCGTTGGTCCACCATCTCCCACAGCAGGCTGGTCAGGCTGCCGTGCTTTTGCTCTGTGAAATACAGGTCCTGGATCTGCTCAGCATCCTCCAGAGCGGAGTACTTCAGGCGCAGGATGGAGTCCGGAGTGGCACACTCCACCAGCCGGCTTGTGGCAGTGGAGAGGACCAGGTGTGTGTAGTGCTTGTGGTCTCCGGAGTGGGAGTCCTTGGTGCTCTCCACCACGATGGCAGCATACGTGTCATCACTGAAGCCGATGAAGACGTCGTGTTTCTTGGGAGCACGTGCGTGGGACCAGACCCTGAACAAATCAGGGTTCTCAATATGGACATAATCACTGACCCATCTCTCCAGGTCTTGCTTCAGGTCCCGCTGTTGCCAGCTGAGGATGGTGTTCATGTCCAAGCAATGCTTCTCCAGACGGCTCAGCAGCGGGGTGGGGAACTGTGTGTAGACCACATCCTTCTCTTCTATAATGATCAGCCGGAATTCCTCCTTCACACGACTCTTCACCCTGTGAGTGCCGAGGCCCAGGTCAACATAGTAATTACCCCCCAGGCTGACGAAGCATTGATTGAGAGCATCGTAAAGGCTCTCGTAAAGGTTCTGTACATTGAGGAGGATGACGGGCCTGCCTATCTCCATGCAAATTTTCACTCTGTTCACAGAGCGGCACACCTGGGAATAGTCCTGGTCCCGTGGGAAACCAGAACCAAAGATAACGTCACAGTTGCTAGTGTCTATAAGGTTCATCATCTGAATGATCTGGAAGGCAGCACTGTTGGTTGTCAGAAGCAGCAAGTAGCGAGACATGAACCCCACATGCTGTTTCTCCATGTTTTCCTTCAGCAGACGGATGCAGCTGGTTTCCATGCCAGAGACGAGATGGATCTCCTTGGTGCATTCCCGGAAGATTTCCAGAGGGTGAATATCTCTAGAGCCTCCAAAGTTTCTCTGAATGGCCTTCACAAGGAGTTCCTCCTGAGATCTGTGTTTTGCATCCTGCGTGTAGGACACCATCATTTTGATTAAGCTGTAGAAGTCACGAAGCCCAAAGAACTCCTCTTCCTGTGTTTTCAGCACGTGGCAGTAGAAGTTGGCCAGGATGGGGAACAAATGCTCAATTCTCTGCAGGTGAGGTTGGGCAGCGCAGATGCCTTTGGCAGTCTTCACCAGCTCTTCTCTGTTGGGCTCAGTACGGAAGACAAGGAGGCCCCTGTTCATCTTGGCAGGGTCCAAGGCCCAGTTGGAGAGGCCCACAAAGCCAACTTTCTTGTAAGCCTCTGGATTCTCGTCGTCAACGCATCCATCTTCCAGAAGAGGATGCAGCGTCTTCAGCGGCATATCAGGCGAGTCTTCTGCCAGACCGATCTCATCCAGCAGGACCACGGATGCAAATTCCTGCAGATTCTTGCCCTTCTGGAACTGAGCGCATTGTCGGAAGGTGGAGATGATGCCTTCTGGTTTGGAATGGGGGCTACATTGGAAGGAGACCAGCTGGACCTCTTTGCACCTTTTGAACAAGGGGCTTTTGGAGAATGGACCTTGCATGGCTTCTACAGCAATAGTTTTGGATAGAGACTTGGAGCTTCCCGGCTTCCCGACCAGAAAGAGGGGCACCCGGAGATCCATGCAGACAATCATCATGAAGATGTTCTCCCTCAGGGCGTTGTTGAGGGCTGTCGCCTTGGGAATGGAGACGTTATCAAGGAACACCTCTTGGCACAACTCAATCTCCTGCTGCAGCCGGGCCGCAGGGACTGAGAAGCATTTTGCAACCTCCTCCAGGTACTCTTGGCGGCTCTCCAGAGACACGTAATAGCAGACCCCGACCGCAAGCACCAAAGCTCTTTGCGCATCGTTTAAGGTTGTCTTCTCTTCTTCCTCGTGCCTTCTCTTCTCATCGATCTTGTGGAAAAGCAGGTCCCTGAGGTCATAGAACCAGAGCACTATCCTCATGCAGCGGTCTATATCCCGAAGGCTGGCAACCCTGCAGTCATCATTCCTTTCTCTCAAGAACTTCTGGGAAGCTGAAATGACACTGGTGAAGAGGTCCAGGTTTCCCTTGGGAATCTTGGTCTCCACAGTGGACTTGACAATCTCTCTGATGTACAAGATTTGTGTCTTCTCGTTCAGCTCCCCAAAATCCCAGACCAGAGGCAATAAACTGGGAGGAAGGGGATGCACCCGATACACCAGCTGCCGCAGAGGAATGTAACCCAACTTCTCTGGGGTGTCTTCACTCCGGACTCGGTATCCCAAGCCACCTTTCTCCAGCTTCTCAATAGTGTCCTTGGTGTGTCTTTTGTACGGGTTGCAAGCAGCCACCACTTTTAAGCGGTTGGTGGGAATCTGCTTCCCATTGACACTGTGGTCACACAGCACTTCCTTGATAGCAAAGATGGCCTCTGAGGTGTTGGCTTCATCGAAGAAGATCACCGTGTCAATCTGGTGTTCTTTCTCATTGGCATGTGCCAGCTCCATGGCCTGCCTTACCTTCTCCTGGATGGTCTTGGAGGTGGTGCCACCATGAACGTGCACAACCATCATGTTCTGAATCTGCCTGCCTGCCTTTTGCAGGTTGCACATGAACTCCACCAGCTTCGTCTTCCCACAACCCGTTTCCCCCATGATGATCACGGGGATGCCACACTGGAACCGCAGGTGAACAGCCAACATCTTCATGGTATTGTCCAGAGTCAGCTGGTAGGAAGGATCTGGATCTTCCTGGCATTTCACCCCAAAGACCCTGCAAAGGGCCTCCAACTGCTCTGCGCGGGGTAAAGATTCAAATTTCTTATTGAAAGGAACATTTTGGAGTGCCAAGGTCTTGTATAAACTGCTGCTCATCACTGCTGATTCCAAAACAGCCTGGGAATAAGCATCAATTGCATCAAAGTTCTGGTTGATATGGAAACCTAAAAACTCCATGGAATGACCCCCAGCGTGGAAGACTATGTAAGGGTGGGACTCTTGTTCCCATTTGCGTCTCAGCTGGTACTCCATCAAAACACTGTCCATCTCTTCTTGCCCCTCATTTGGCACGCTCCCATCAGACATGTGCAGGGAAGAGATGGCAAAGTCCTTGGACATGGCAATCATGAACTTGATGACAAATGTTTTGAAGCCATGGAACTCCTGCCCAACCACTGAGCTGCAGAAGACTGATTGCTCACACTTCCTTAGCTGGAAGTCCAGGAAGTGTGTGAAGTTGCTGAGCTCGGTCCAAGATGGGTCTCTTCTCCCACAAAATTCCATCAGGCATGCTAGGCATTCTTTCTCTGCTCCTTTAAAATTTCCGGGGTGAAAAGTGAACTGGTCAAGGTTTTCCTTCCGTTTGTATCTGCTGAGGTATTGGTAGGATCTTTGGAAAACTTCGCTATTTAGCTTGTCCCGGTCAAACTGTTTCTCCCTCAATTCCATGGCAGGGATGGAGCTGGGATCTCCCAGGAATGTGAGCACCTGCAGGGGTGATACACACTCCACCGTAGGAAAAAGATCCAGGAATTTTTCTTCTATTTTGATGGACATCTAAAAGCAAGAGGAAACCATGAGGCACGTTCTCCAACTTTCCGCGTTTGTCTACATCACCAAAAAGACCCTTTTTTTAATTTCCCCCAGCCACAAATGCTTCAACAGCTTGGAATGCAAATGCCAAGATCTTCCCAAGCCTCCATGTGGATTGGAATCTCAATAACCATGAGATTGATTGGGTGATCTTGAGAAGTGTTCTAGGGCAGGCTGAATGGAGCTTGGAGCAACCTGGTCTAGTGGAAGAAACTGGGTTGGGTTCAGTTTGGCTTGGAAGAGACCTTCAAGGATCACCCCTGACATAGACAAGGACACTTCCCCCATCCCTGAAACAATTCAAGGCCAGGTTGGATGGTGCTTGGAGCAACCTGGTCTAGTGGAAGGTGTCCCTGCCCATGGAAGGGGATGGAAACAAGATGAGCTTCAATATCCCTTCTAACCCAAACCATTCCAAGCTAACCCTTCTAATGCATACTTGGAATTCTGTTCAGTCCTATTCTTAAGAAGAAGAAGAAGAAGCCTGACAAGGATATTTTGTTTTCCAACCAGAATCTAAGAAGACACAACAAGAAATGGGACAAAGAAGTCCCTGGAACAACTCCAGTGGGGCAGAACCTAGGGGAAATTACCTAACCAACTACTCTTCTAATTGGACAATATTTGTTAGTTATGCTAATTTGCTAAACTTACAAAAATGTAGAAATCCAGTGCCGGGTGTGCCCGTGACCATTGGGACACCTGGAAGCTTCCAATAAAGGCCTGCTTTTTATTTTAGTATTTTAACACTTTTGCAAGTTTTGGGTTCTTGATTATAGGCAACAGAGGTGCCTGAAGTCAGCCAATATTCAAGGTACTGTGAGAAACCACAGATGGATGATCAACCACTTGTGACTCTGGGGTGCATTTTACAACTTTTGTGACTACAAAGCATGGCTCAGGTGCAAATTGGCTTTAAAAACATGCCTGAGGCTCAAATTACAGAAAAATTGGAGAGAAAAAAGCTCTTTTCCCCTTCAAAACTCAGTGTGGGGGGCAATATTTTGCTCTGAGACATATGTGAGTCTATGCTTGGTTCTATGCTCATGAGACGTTGCCCCACTGGAGAGGCAGATTCCAAACTAGACATCGTTCCAATGGGGACATCCAAGCTGAGCAGGTTTCCTCACGCTCATCCTCAACGGCCGCCCTGCAAATACCTCTTGTTTCCTCGTGCTGCCGAGGCTCTTCCCTTTGGCAAGGTACTCGATCAAGTAAAGATGCGAGGGTTTGCACTTCCAGACCAAGCCACCAGGACTCTGGACATGCCGCAGGATGCACAGACTGATCAGCAGCTGGTAGAGACCCTTTGATACCTGGGAGGGCAGAAAACCCCCCAAAATTAAAACGGATGCAGATGCTTACTTCTGGGCCAGGGCTGGATTTGAGGTCCCACCTCCTCCTCTCCCTCCCTGTGCACAGGGGCTTCTGTGGAGACACTGGAGTAGGTTGCCCAGCCCTGAAAGTGTTCAAGGCCAGGTAGGACAGGGCTTGGAACAACCTGGTCTAGTGTAAGGTATCCCTGCCCATGGCAGGGGTTGGGACTGGATGGGATTTAAGCTCCCTCCCAACCCAAACCATTCCATGATTCCCCAATTCTTATCCCTTTTAGGATACAGGGACTCACCACAGGAGCCACATCGATGTGGAAGATGCTCGGCTGATTTGCAGTCATGGATTCCTTGATGGAGAAGAGTTCTTCCACCAAGAACTGGAAATCAATGTCCGACTCCATCAGCCTAATGGTTTTGTGGAGTGGCAGTGTGCCACCCAGCTGGGCATGGACCTTTCCAATGGTATTGTTCACAAAGAGAGACTTTCCTGAGGAGTGGAAGAGATGACTAGGAATCAACCTACCCTTCAACACCTGCATGCAATCCAAACCAAGGAAATCTCTCCCCAAAACCATGACACGTTGCCTCCTTGTTTTAAGGTACAGCTCAGAATATGACTTCCCAAAGACTTACCCATTCCCGCTCGCTCTGAAAAGACAAACTTGACATTCTGCTGATGGGGTTTCTCAAAGGCCTGGGCAACGGGGGCTGTCCCACTTGGCACCTGGAGCTGTGTCTTCAGGTAGGTCTGGATTTCTGCCTCAGAGCAGTCTGGGAAAGTCACCTTGTAGGCATCAAAGGCTGTGATGACATAGGAGCTGTCAGCTTTGGCATTGCAGAAGATGAGGAATCTGTAGTTGGGGATGCTGGAAGATTGCACCAGGCGGAAGAAGTGGGACTCAAGTTGCTTGGAAACTTTATAAACCAATTTATCAGCACCCAGCAAGCAGTAGATTTTCTGGTCTTGGGAACCCGGGGAAAGAGCTCTCCTGACCAGCAGCTCCACCTCCTCCTCCCCCGTGTCTGGTGAGCACACCAGGACCTCATCATATGATGGGAGAGGTGCTGTCTCAGCATGTCGGTAGACAAATAACATGCTGGGTAATATTTCCTCCTCCTTACACATGATAAGGAGTGGCTTCCCCTCTTCAAAGCCTGGGGGTAAGCTCCTCTTGATATGTGTGCTCTCCAGTGAGGCCAAGTGCTTCAGCATTACCCCAAAAACATCCAAGCCAATGTATTTATCAGACACCAGGCCAGCATATTTCTTACAGTAGGCATCCCAGAGCAGCTTCACCTTGTCGTAAATAGATGGCAAATTCTCAAAGGAGGTGGTCAGCTCATCATGTGCCAAGGTGCTGAAGGAAACCTGGTCAGCATCTCTGCTACTAGTTTTAAATTTCCGTCTCTTCTGCAGGAAGGTGTCTCTCATCTCGTCATAAAGTGTGCTGAGCTTTTCAACCAGTTCCATATCGTCACCCTGCTCAAAGGCAAAATCCATGAGCATCTGCTCTGTGATGGGCGAGCGGGACAGGCAGCTTTGCAAGGCCGCTTTTGCCACGGATTCGTCATAGCCTGATTCGGCCAAGCTCCTGATGAGCTGGGGGAAACGAGTGACATAGTCGTGCCAGGTCACCGATTCCTCACCTCCTGATGACAGGTTCACGGAGTCTAGAGGAGTCATCAGTGCCTCTGCCAGGGCAGTTTTGATATTTTCTTCTGTGACATCATGCTTGATGGCAGACAGCATGATGAGCACCTGAGGTTCCATTGTGCCTTTCTGGGCTCTGGCCAGCTGGCTGCACAAATAGAAGAGCTGACATGCCGTGAACAGGTTGAGGTGATAGTAGGTGTCCCTTTGAGCCTCCAGGTACTTTTTCCACTCTGCTAGGCAAAGCTCCATGGCTTTAGAGAGGCTGCCCAGCTCCTCCAGGAGGGGTCTTGTGCTCTGAACGAGGATCCCGGTGATTCCAAACTCTGTGTAGACTTTCACTCGCTGCTGGGGGCTGCAGTAGATGTCAGCCTTCCAGTCAATGAAGAGGATGTTGCCAGCACCAAGAAGCTCCAGGTACAACTTCGCAATCATTTCAACTCTTTCCAATATCTGTAACACACCAAAGACACACCAGAGAAATGCACCACATGCTGCAGCACTGTCTCCACAACTTCCAAGCACTTCCCCGGCCATGCTTCCTTCCAGAGATCCATACAGTTGCGAGCTCCCCAGTATAAGAGACACATGGACATAGTGGGGAAGGACAATGATGAAGGAACTGAAGCATCTGGTTGTGTGGCTGGTGTTGTACACACTGTGTGGGCTTCTACAATCATGGATCTACCTTTGGGAAGCTGGACTTACCCTTGTGAAGCCCAACCTGCCTTTGAGAAACTGGATCCATCCTTGGGAAGTTGGATCCAACCTTGAGGAGCCAGGTCTACCCTTGAGAAGCCTGGTTTGCCTTTGGAAAACCAGGTCTGTTGGGAGATGATTGGATTCACCTGACTGACTGGGACTTCACTGACAAGGTAGCCAGGTCTCTATGGAGAGCTTTAGACTGGACTTAGGGAAGGGGATGGAATTTTGAGCAACAGAGAAGAGACGGGGCCTTCTGGTGGTTTAGAATTCAACAGGAAAACACCTGTGAAATGCCTCAAGGGAATTAGGGCATGTTCCTCTACAAGTTGAGAGCTTTTGGGTAAAACTGAGCAGCCAAGCCATGAAAGGAAACCTGGAGCTGGGTGCTGGATGCCGGAGGGAGAGGGGAGTCTTCACAAAGTCTTCAGCTCTGGGTACAAAATCAGGCAGGGAAGGCAGGTGTCCAGAACAGCTGAGTGAGGACCTCCTGACCAAACTGAGGTAGGAGAAGGAAACAAACAGGGGGTGGAAGCAGGGACAGGTATCCTGGGAAGAACAGAGGGACACTGCCTAGAGGGGATCAGGGAAGCTGAGGCATAACTGGAGCTCATTTTGGCAAGGGGTGTGAAGAACAACAAGGAGACCACCTGAGAAACCACTGTGTTCATCAGTTCACGGGACTCTACTCCACGCTGGTGAGACCCAACCTGGACTCTGCACCACGGAAAGGGTTGTCCAGCCCTGGCACAGGCTGCCCAGAGTGGTGGTGGAGTCCCCATCCCTGGAGAGATTTAAGAGATGTGTGGATGTGACACTTGGGTACGTGGGTTAGTGGGGCCTTGGCAGTACTGGGGGAATGGTTGGACTCAAAGGTCTCAGAGGGCTTTTCTAACGTCAGCAATTCTGTGATCCTAAGAACAACATGGGACCTGTTAGGATGGGTCCAGAGGAGGAACACGACCATGCTCAGAGGGCTGGAATGCCTCTGCTGTGAGGAAAGGCTGAGAGATTCAGGGTTGGTCAGTTGGGGGGCTTGGGGAGATGTTCTCGTGGCCACTCAGTAAATCCAAAGGGCTCATTGGAAAGATCGAGAGAGACCTTTTACCAAGGCCTGCCACAACAGGACAAGGGACAATGATTTTAAACTGAAAGAGGGTGGAGTTAAACCAGATCTAAGGAAGAAACTGTACAATAGGGTGCTGAGGCACAGGTTGCCCAGAGAAGCTGTGGCTACCCCATCCCTGGAAGCATTCAAAGCAAGTTTTGATAGGGCTTGGAACAACCTGGTCTAGTAGAAGGTGTCTCTGCCCATGACAGGGGGGTTGGAACAAGATGGCCTTTAAGGTCTCTTCTGACCCAAAGAGTGACTAGGGGTCACTCCATAGTGAAGTATGTAAGGTCTTGGATGGGCTGTTGAGCCCCACAGGTGAGGAACAAAGCTCAGGGAAGAAAATCTCATTTTTGTAGCTTCGGAAGGGGCATCATCCTCTGCTCCTGCTCCTGGAGCAACACCTTTGCTCCTGCAAGGCCAGGACTACAGGTCATGGATGACTCTCCCAGAAGTAATTCCAGTGAAATTCTAAACCTAACAGCCATGGTTTCCCTGGCAGATGTGGATGCTGTGCTGTGACTTACCTCCAAGAAACGGTTTGCCTCCTCCCTGCCCTGCTCAGCCTTGGTGGCGATCAACATCAGCTTGTTCTGCAGCTCCCTCAGCTGAGACAAACTGTATTTCTTGGCCTCCCGGTCTCCTGGAGATGTGCTCCCTTCACTGTCCTCCAGCAGCCGCAATGAAATGCAGTCCTCGAGTGTAGCCTAGAGAGGAGAGAACACAACCAGCATCACCATCTGGCCTTTTAAGCATCTGTGAGTGGAATCCTGCACATCAGGACTCTACATGTCTTGTACCACTTCCTTTGGAGAAAAGAAAAGCCAGTTTTCTGCTGAAAATACTCCAGGTTTAGCAGATAGTTGATGGCACTGGTTGCAAACCCAAGTGGAGATCTAGTGGCAACCCAGTATTCTCATTGGAAGAGGATTTTCTAGAATATCTCAAGTTGGAAGGAACCCACAAAGGTCATCAAACCACCTTGGAAACCTCTTACCTTGAACTTTGGAGGTGCCGAGATAGTAAAAATCCCATTTTGATTGATGCTTCTGGCTTGTGAGATCGAAGAACGCTCCACAGAGCCATGGGAGTCGTGAACCATCTGTATCCACTCCCTATTGTCACAGGAATCTTTCTGCAAAAGAACCCAGAGAAACCCAGTAAACAACTGGAAGGACACCGAGAACCACTACCCCACCCCAAATCTGATGTGACCATTTCTGTCACCACTTCTTCTGAGGATGGGGCTTCCCATGGCATCTGAGGAGATGCAGCCTCAGAGCTGGACCTATTCAACACCCCAGAGCATTGGCATGTGGTGAAGCTCTTGCTCTGATTGTGGTGGGAAGGAAAGCATAAGACTCAGTGGCCACCTGGGGCACAAACTCGAGGGATTCAGTTCAACAGAAGCTTTTCTATCAAATTCCAAAGGAGATTCTGGAATCCTCCAGCCTTGGAGATGTTCAAAACCCAATTGGCAATGACCCAGAGTGACCTACCTGACCCCGTTTTGAGCAGGAGATTTAGACTAGATGATTCTCCAGAGGTCCCTCCCAACCTCAATTATTCCATGCTACTATAAACTTACTCCCTCCTATTCTCAACCTCTTCTTCCTGTCTTCTCCTGCTGCCCACACACAAGGTGTGAGGTCATTTTAGATGTCCCACCAGGCTTTCACTCCAAAACGAGCACAGCCACTCCACAGGTCCTGCCGGACCACGTGGATGTCCCAGGAGAAACCACCTTAAGTGGCATCACGCACCCACAGGTGAGTGACTTGGCTTCACATCCACTGTCCTGGTGACTTTTGGTTATGGAACTCACCAGCTTCTTGGGAAGCTTACTGTCCTTGGCAACAGCTTCTCCAATGAAAGACAGAGCTGCAGAGAACTGGTCAAACCCAGCATCAGGGCTCAGATCCAGGACAATGGGGGCAGAGGCAGCCATGGCATCACGGAATAACCTCACTCTGTCGATATCCATGTCATTTTCACCCGCAGAAATCGATGCCAGCTCCACAAATATGGGGATTTCCGTCTTATCTGAAAGGGAAAAAATAAAGAAAAAAGAAAAAGAGAGGAATTTCTCTGATTTATGTAAGGTTGCGTTGGCTGCAGAGAAAAAGAAGAACTATGTGGTCTTCATCTGTGTTTATATCTGATTTCTTTCCTTACAGCCCACCTTTTATTATGGTCTTGATCCAGGATGTAAAACCTTTCCTTGCACATTCCAGAAGTTCCCTCAAAAAGTCCAAGACTCCCTGGGGTATGCCACTCAAACTTTTTTTCACCTTTATTAAGTCTTGGGTTATAAAATCAAGTTGCTTATTCTTGAATTCCTGCTCTTCCTGGATGAAAAAAGAAACAACACCACGTGTCTGTTGGGAAGAGGAGAGCAGCTCAGTTTTGCCTCCTCCTCCCCCCCAGACAGGATGAGATCTTGGCCTCAGACCCAAATCTGCTCTTCAGTTCATCCCTATAGACCTCCACAATGGATCAGAAGGGACAGCTGGCAGTAATTCTTTCAGCCTATCCCTCAAGTTTAATTGAGGAGGAAGGAACCCCACCTGATGGGATTCCATTACAAGCCATCACATGAAGCTGTCTCTGTTGATTTTCCCAAGAGCGACCAGATGCCCACACATCCCCTACGTACGTATTTCGTCAGCTCGCTGAGCGCCTGGAAGTCCCCCTCCAGCTGAAGCATCTGTCTTAGTGCATCGATCACCTTGGCCGTGTTCACCACTTTGGAGAGGGTCAGGTAGATCTCGATCCTCTCCACCGCTCCGGCAATCCACGGATCTCTGCCACAATCTGATCCTTCACTTTTCTCAATGATTTCAAACTCCTCCAGGAGCTGATGCTTCTCTCCCAGCAGGTCCCCAAAATGGCTCTGCACAGCTCCAAGTGTGATGGAAAAGTCTTTGAGGGACAGGTAGGTTTTGTTGAAGTCAGCAATGGCTGGCTTATAAATCTTTTCTTGAACATCTTCTACAGAGAAAACTTCATCTTCAGGAATTGTAGCTCTGGCTTGCTCTGCTCTCATCTTCCACAGCCTCAGGAAACATTGGCTCTTCTCCGCGATGGAAAGCTTCCACAACATGCTACGATAATTGTCAAGGACATGAGGTTCTGTTTTGCTCTTGCCATCAAGGGAGAACTTTCTCACTGATATCTGATCCTTAAAGAGTCCATTGTCCCTGATGCTGCTCTCCATGGTACTTCTGTCCACTAAACCATGTGGGGACAAGAGGAAGTTCATGTCACGTGTGTCTCCACAAAGATGAGCCCTGAAGTCAATGAGCTCCCCCATTATCCACAGTGAAACTCTTTATTTTTAGGAGACATCCCTCCACTCAACCCAACTCCATGAACCCTCCCGTTACCTTTGATCATGTCCTCTACTCTGCGGCACAGGCGGAGAAAAGAGCGTCTTTGCTCCTTCTGCTCTTCCAGGTTCCTAAACTCCCCCTTCCTGACCTCCAGCACCTCCATAATAAACGTGGAGAAAGAGAAATCTGGGAAGGAACAGACACAGACGTGAAAGAACTCTTTGGGAAGAGAAGAGCTGCAGGGAACAGAACACAATTTGGAGGGCTTGCCCCATGAAAAACCAATAATAGTGATGAGGTTTATTCTTGGAGCAGAATTTTGAGGACTCGATCCCTTTCCTCTGGATTTTAATTGACTGGAGGTGGAAATGGGGACAGACCTGGTGACTGAGGGGAAACGTCAAGGAAACTTCACCACCGCAATATTTTGAAAGAAATTCCCCAAACCACCTCCCAGCCTCCAAAATTTACAATGAATCTCTCATCGTAGAAAATTTTTAGTTTTCTTTGCAGTTTGGATAATCCTCCAGCAGATCTGTCACCACTTGGCCATGTAACTGCAAAAACACAACTAAGGTGGGAGCTCTGGACTCACTGCAGGTGCACAGCATCTTCTCAAACAGCTCCTCATTCTGGAGGATGTCGGAGAGGATTCTGCATGGAATGTCTCCTGAGAGAACACCACGTCCCACGAAGCTGGAGAGCTTGTACACCCGACCGAGGAGAGTTTTTGCAGAGTCACTGAGCTGAACTTGAAACTTGTGCTCCAATTCTCCTGTAAATTAAATGGAGTTTGGTGAAAGGCTGTCAGCAGTGTCTCCCCTGTGGCTTTCGAAGCCACACCCTCAGGAAGAGCCAGCAGGTTCCACTTCACAAGGACCTGTCACCCCACCAGTGCTGAGGACAGATGCACGGCTGCTAAATTTCCTTTAGGACACCCAAGTAACTCCCCCTTCCTGAAACAAAACTTGTGGACCACCTAGGAAACCATGAGGACCAACTAGGAAACCATGGGGACTGCCTAGGATATTTTACCCAGGGTTGGGCAGCCAGCTCCAGCGAACATGGAGGGCTTCCAAGAGGGACTGGGGCCCAGACGAAGATGCTGGGGCACCAACAAAATCAGAAGGTCCCTGTAGAAAGACTTGGTCTTCTACCCGCCTGGCTCCCACAGACCCAACAGCTTATCTCAAGAAAACCGCTCTGGGGACACTCACGGACAACAGAAATTAGATCAGAAGTGTTGAGCAGGTTTAGAAGAACAGGGCCAGTGTTCTCTTCAAATGCGTCAACACTTTCCAGCCTCTTAATCTCCAAATACATCTTCTCCACAAGAATGGAAAGCATCTTTCCACCAGATGATTTGCTCCTCTTGAAGACCAGGAATAGCGTGGGTTTCCTAATGAAATCCTTGAAGGAAGAGGTATTTCTCCTCTTTAGAGGCTTCATGGGCTCACTGCTGTTTTAGAAAGACCTTTCCCTGCTCTTCTAACCCAGCAGGGATTGCACCAGAGGCGGTGAAGTGGGATGTAGAAGCCTCTGGCTGCCCTAGGCAGGGTGGCCGCTCTCCTACCTTGATTTTGTCCGTGCTGTTGATGCACTGGATGATGTGATTCATGAAGCAGTTTTCCAGCTCTTTGTCACAGGGTGTCTCCATACTGAGGAACGCGTGGTAGAAGTCCACAAGGTGTTTGTCTTTAACCTACAGCACAGAAACACTCAGGAGGCAGATGCCCCTGGGTCCCACCAGCCTGTTTGCGTCCCATCTCCAAAATGGTAACTGAGGCAAAACCAAGGGCAGCAAAGTCCAGGAGCACCATCTCCCACCAGCGAGAGGGTCTCCACAACTCACCTTCTTCAGCCACTCCTCAAAAAGCCCTTGAATCAAGGCCCTCCACCTCTCAGTCCACCCCATGCAGAGGATCCTCATCGAGATCAGCTGCTGCCACTCCTATGGAGGAAGAGCCAGACCCTCCAGCTGACCCTGAGGAACACCTGGATCTGCCAAGGATTATGTCTACCTTTGGTCTCTGGGGCTCATCACTCACCTCAGTGTTCTTCAGGAAGGATTTCTTCTCCTTGGGTGCCTGGTCGAAGTGTGCCTTAAGCCATGGTGTGATATTACATGAAAACTTTTGGAACATTTCTGCTGAAGTAAACTGCTGGAATTCCTTGAGGAAGTAAAGAATGGGAGAGTGAGCCAGGAGCTCTGGACTCTCCTCAGCTGCATGCAGGAGGCAAAGCCCTTGGGACAGAAACAACAGGTGTTGGACTCACCTTGTTTGCTTTCAGTAAATCTGCTTTGTCAACAAACAACCCGAGCATCTGCAGCAATATCTCCACAGAGGGGAGTGGCCTTTTCTGCTCCAAGAAACGCTGCAGCAGGACATACACCAGGTTCAGACACTGCAGGACCTCAGACTCAGCCGTGGGCTCCAGTGGTTCCTCTGAAGACCCTGAAGGGCACCTGTGGGCACAGGAAAGGACCAAATGCTTTTGCAGTTGCCTTCACAGTCACCACCTGCCCACAGCCACCTTTGGCAGCTGGGAGATACAGGCAGGTTCACAGGACATGACCCTTGTGGGTCTCCATGCTTTCCAGTCGTGGTGGGGTTAAAGACATTCGAAAAGCAATGGGTGAATCATGCTGGTCACCCTCTTCTTGCTCGGGCAGGGCTCCATCCACCACCCTTCCAGACCCCTCACGGAGGGCTCACAACACCTCTCCTCTTCAAGAGCCCTAACTCACAAGAGCTTGAACCAGGACTCCATCCTGGTGGCGATGTTTTCCACAGCCTTGGTCACATCTTTTTCCTGAAAAGAGGATGGAAAGACATTGACGACAAAAGTGAAAAGGGTTCTGCTCCTGCAAATGAGGAGTATCCAGCCCTAAACACTAAAGCAGGAAGTTTTCTGGCACAATTCAAGGGATTTCCATGGTCCCAGGGTCCAGCTCTAACCCCAGGTTTCTATGGTAAAATCCTTCTGTCCTGCTGCAGGAACCAAGGACACATTTTAACCCACGTTTCAACAGAGCCACCCCCCCACTCCCTGCAGAGCAGAAGAAGGTCTCCCACCAGTCAGGTGTCCTTACAGACTTGTGGAATGATGCTCTGATGGGATCCTGGATGCGCACGTACAA
This sequence comes from Mohoua ochrocephala, assembly GCA_013398855.1. Classification (NCBI taxonomy): domain Eukaryota; kingdom Metazoa; phylum Chordata; class Aves; order Passeriformes; family Acanthizidae; genus Mohoua; species Mohoua ochrocephala. The sequence goes on along the minus strand of VZTA01023368.1, from coordinate 8,483 downwards.
GGTACCCAAGAGGAGATTGACTGGAAGCTGAATTTCAGGCAAAGGGTCTTTGCTGAAGTTCTCTATGGCCACCATCTCCAATGCCTTCTTTGCGAATGGAGCACATCGTCCAATCAAGGTCTTGTGAGCATCAATCATCTTCAGGACTTTGCTAGGAAAGCCAGTCAGAAACATTAGATGGACTTTGGAAGAGCAGGAGGCGTGTCGGGAGTGTTTGAGAGATCACTGTGACTGGTGGATGCTGTGGTGTCCTCCAGCTGAGGAGGCTGTAGGCTGGAAGAAGCAGCTTGGGTTTGACAGTGAGGGAGTCTACATGGCAAAGCAGGGATTTGGGGAAATTCACCCACTTTCATGTCAGTTGGACAAAACTCAGGGTTCAAGTTGGCCTTCACAGGCTGGAGGAGTGAGTCCCTGCCAACCTCATGAAGTTCAACAAGGCCAAGGTCCTGAACCTGGGCCTGGGTAACAGTTTTAAACTGAAAGAGGGTGGATTTAGATTGGATTTAAGGAAGAAATATTCTACAATGAGGGTGGCGGGGCACTGAACAGACTGCTTTGGTGTGGGTCTTCCATCACTGGAGGCATTTGAGGTCAGATTGGAGGAGGCTTTGAGGAACCTGATCTAGTGGAAGATAATGGAATGGGTTGGGCTGAGGCTGGACTGGGATGGGCCTTCGGGGATTATCACTGATTTGGACAGGGACACCTTCCCTGTTGTTAGTGGTGGTCAAGGCCAGGTTGGATGGGGTTTGGAGCAACCTGGTCTAGTGGAAAGTTTCCGTGCCCATGGCGGGGGGTTGGAATGAGATAGTCTTTGAAGGTTCTTCCCAAGCTAGTCTCTTTCCAGGACTGGTCCCACCAGATCTGTCCTCCCCCCAAGGTCCCCCAATGTCCCTTCAACCTCCCTCCCAGGGCAGGGGATGCAGAGGAGGCAGCTCCTGGACAACCCACCAAGCAGGAGGAACAAAAAGCTCTTTGAAGAGCAGGACAGTTCATCACCCTGACCCACCTCAGCCCTTCAGACATACCTTTGTGTCTCTCTCTTAAACTGCATCTCGAAAAAAGGACGTTCCTGTGGGAAAAAGTGGTCCTCCACGTTCTCCTCGATTGCGTAGAGCAGTGGGACCAACCAGATCCACAAGGTCCCATCAGTGTTCATGAGGCACAGCTTCTTCAGAGCTGGGAAATATTTGCTGCCAAAAAAAAACATCCAAAAAAAGACAAATTTTCCAGAATCAATCTCTGGGACACCAGTGGGAGATGTGCCCCAATACAGGATGGTGTCTTTTCCCACAAAGCATGAGAAGATTCATCCTGCCTGGAAAGAGCCATCCCCACAGGACAACCAATATCAGAGATATCAAATGCTCTTTAAGGTGCCTCAAAATGGACTCACCAGACTGGAAGCCACGAACCCATGCGTGACCCCCTTGGGACAGCACATGACACCAACATAACATGTGGGGACAATGGAGCCAAGCCTCCGACCTTGGTTCATAAATCTAAATCACCTTTTTCCTCTCAGTTCTTTGTAATTGTCCTCAAGGAACTTGATGTCCTGGAGGCACTTTTCAGCCTTGTCAATGGACACAGCGGGGAGAGTGATGTTATACCGAACAGTGGCATGGAAGGCGAAGAGGAGCTTGAGGAGTTTTTGCTCCTTGGTGTTTACATCCTTGATGATCTCTTGTATGAAGGTTTTGATGCTCTCCATCACCTGGACAACACAGAGAAGGAGAGGGTGTTCCACCAGGCTGGTTCTTCTCCCGGAGAAGAGAGGAGGTGGAAGATGCTGCTGGCCAGGGGTGCCTCGTGCAGCACCTCCCTAGGGAGAAGTTATTCCTTCCAGGTGCCACATGTCCCCTTGGGAAGGTTCTATGTCCTAAATCCACTGGCCAGGAGAAGGCTCTCATCTTCTCCCCGCCAATGTCCAACCCATATTCCAGAATGAGGGACTCCACTTTGCTGGCTCCCGAGGTTTTGGTGGGTGCTTACCTCTTCCATGTTTGAATCGCCAGGGACTTGAAAGATGTCTCCTCTCTCAGCATCTCCAAGATGGGCGGTGATGCTCTCCTTGAATCTGTCCAATTGCCTCTCCATGTCCTCCAGGGAATTCCAGGAGGTAGAGCGAGTCAAGAAGATGTGCTCCAGGTATTTCATCTGGGCCTTGCACCTGGACACATGCTGACTCTTGCACTTTTGCTGAGGGAAACTGCATTTGATGGGTTCAAAAAAGGTCCATGTTTCTGAGGAAAGAGTTTGGGAACAAAACATAAACACCAAGCCTGGCTGAGTCCAGGAAGAACAGAATCATCTCCAAATTTCTCCAGCTCCCAAGGGGTTCTGCACATTTTCCAGGCAGAATTTGAGAGCAGTGACTTATTTCCAGCCATTAGTTGTGTTATGAAGTGAAAAGAAAAGCTCATTTGCATGAGCAGCTTGTAAACCTGCAGCTGGAAACCTCCCACAATCAACCAGGGTCAATGCTGGGCAGCCCATGGCATCACCACCACCATGGCAGCCAGCCCATAGCATCGCCACCACACCGGCCAGCCCACAACTTTGCCACCACCATACTGGCCAGGGCTTTGGGGTAAGTCCAGCACTCACTGTTCGCCTTGAGCTCTGTCTGGGGGATATTCAGGACACGGTAGAATTTAGCTTTTCTGGACTTGAAGGTGTCTGGGATGTTACTGCTGTCCAAGGAAATGTCCTCCAAGTCAATGGGTCTCTCCTGGCTGTAGGTGTTGATGAGGGCATATTTATAAAAGATGCGTCTTGTCTGCAGGTCAGAAAGAGGGATTCTGGCACTGCCTGTGAACACTTCATCTCTGGAAGAGGAAGGGAGAAAGTTTGTTTGCCATCAAGGTCAACCCCAAGCCAACAGTCAAGTTTTGGTTCATCATTGCCCTTGGAAGCATCAGGGAGAAATCCACGGCCAGGTTCTTCAGCTGGGAGATCAATTAAATCCACCAGCCCAGCCCAGAGGCTCATATGGGGCTGAAAGACCCTGGCCGCAGCCATCTTGGCAGCTCCATGAGCGATGGGAGATGGGAGGAGCCACCACTAAGTCCTATGGCTCCATCAGGATATCTCCATTTGGGGGTTCACCTTCAGCCATGCCTCTTGGTCCAGAGGTGAGTACCCCAAAGGAGAACTGCTGTGGAAACACCCCCTCATAGTTTTTTTACCTTTTCCTCATCTTAGCAAACTCTTTGTAGAAGCCAGGACGTTCGCAGAAGACAACGCAGATCTTGCTCATATCATCAAGTCTATAAAATTCTGGCAGCACAGCAACAAACTCCAAGGTCATCGTGTCTTGTGTAGGGTCAATGGCATCAGACAGGAATGGGCTTGTAGAGAAGCTGGTAGAGAAGAGGTGCTGGATCCCCACCTCATCCTCCACCCAATGTCCCCCTTCCCTGTCTTCACCTGCTCCACTACTCACACCCACTTCAGCTGGTTCCTGTCTGACTTGCCCAGAGGTTGTTGGCCCACGTGTTGGCACTTCCTGCCCTAAGACCCTTTGGTTACTCCAAGGTTTATCAGAATGACTTGGATGCCTTGGAGTGGGTGCCCAGCGCTGGGGTGTGGGAAGAGGATGAGGAAGGACATCCTGGAGGTCTCTCCATGCCAAGCAGGGACAGAATTTTGGGGAAGAAGGAACCTAACAGTACCCAAGCTGCACCTCCTCCCTCCATAGCCCCTTCCTCAGGGAGCTGCTGGACCTCCAGTCCTTCAGGTATAACCTCAAACCCTTCCAAGATGCTGTCCCTACATGCAACAAACCTGCCAGAAGGTCCTGGGCCATCTCTGATCTCCTGGTCATCTGCAGCAGGGAAAAAGCATCAATTAACACCTCCAAGGATGGTGGCAACAAGGCAAACACGACTCAGCACATGGTTTCTGGTTGGAGAAGGTGATGTGACCAAGGACACACACTCACCTGCATGGCTGAGGCTCCCCTGGTCCATCAGCACAACTCTCTCCACAGCACCTGGGATCTTTGCCTGGAGAAGAGAAAAGTGGGAAGAGCTGAAGGAAGACCATGAAGCTCAAAAGCTGAGAGCTCAAAGGACAGGGGAGACCAAGGTCTGGGCAGGGCCTTCTCCTGCCCTCACCCTCTTGGAGCTGAGCTCCAAAGTCCAGTGCCACCATCCTGGCATGGGAGACTCCACTCTGGTGCTCCAGGAGCTTTGAGAACAGAAAGTGGAGCATTGATTTGTGATACTGGTAACTGGGAGCAATGGGGGAGTGATACTGGGAGGGAACTGGGAGCGCTGGGGGGAGCCAGAGAGTGATACTTGGGAGCACTGAGCAGGAACATGAAGCACTCCTTGGAGGAGCAGCCAAGGAGTGATCCTGGGAGCACTGGCACCATTCAGAGTCTATCCAGTGGACTCACCAGACTCCCAAGCTGCTCCTGCGCTCCTGACACTCCCTTTGACTGGATGCCATTGTTCTGGGAATTCTCCTTCTCCCTGGAAGCATGCACCAGGACTTGCTGGAGCTGGAGCTTATCCTGTGGTGGGACAGTAGAAGCCTGGGAAGAGGAACGGAGTTACAGGAGCGTTGGGAAGGATGTCGGAGCCAGCAAAGAGCTCGCCATGGCTGGGGTGCAGCTCCTCCCAGACCGGCCCCTGCCAACATGGGACCACAGCAGCAGTGACTCCCAAGATCCCACCACATTGTCCCCATCAGGGCCCAGAACTCCTGGGCCTGGATTAATTACCCCAGGTTTTGATTTCAAATAGGCTTTGCTTTTGCTTTCCTTTCCTGTTGCAGAAGCATCACCAGCGTTAACGATGTCAATGAATCCAGCCTAGACCCAGAGGCTCCACTGGAGCCACCAAGTGGCCACGTGGCACTTTGCCGATAAGGGCAAGCCACTCGGCTCCCAAAACTGGATGTTTTCACCGACAAAGAACTGATTCCAAGCTGGAGAGATATTCCCAGCACCCACCGTGTGTCCGCTGAAAGATCCAGGGGCTGGATCCTGCCCACAGTGGTCACGTCTGTCTTCTGTGCATAGCTCTGGCAAGGCAACACGGCAGGCAGGATGTGAGAGAGGGGCCAGTCTCACTCCTGCTCTTTCCCTGCCCTGATCCCACCGGGATCCATCCCCAGTACCTGGCTCTGTGCTGAGATCCTCCCAGAAGCTGTCATCATAGTCGGACACGGGGTCCCCTGTCCCCGGTTCTGCTGTTGAACCCATCTCCATGCATTCCAAATTCTGGCAGCTGGATGCCATTGGATCCATCCCAGAGGCGCCATCAGCTCCATCCCGCGCAGAGGGGCCGCCCTTGCCCCCCTGGATGGGGAGAGGCTGCAGGCAAAGCTCCTCTGCTCCACCTCCATCACTGGGGGATTCCTCCATCACCAGTGCTGGGACCTGAGAGGGGCGGTTGGGGGCATTTTTAGCCTCAAAACACCATGGTCTGATGGCAAATGGGGCATGTGGCTTGACTTAGGGGGTTCAGGGCTCTGGAGCACTGACTTTGGGAACTTCATGGCTTAGAAATCCCTATTTCAGCAGCTTTGGGGCCATAACAGTGTTTTTGGGAGATCTGGGGCTGAGAAGCAGCCACTTTGGAAGCTTTGGAACTCCACAACACCAATTTTGGGAGTTTTTTTAAAAAAAACATTTAGGGAGCTCTGAGTCTCAGAAACATCAATTAAGAGAGCTTTGCACTTGAAAAAAACACCAAACAATTTAGGGAGATTTTGAGCTCAGAAACACCCATTTAAGGATGTTTTGGGTTCCTAAACACCAATTTAGGGAGCCTTAGGAATGAGGAACATTTGCTTCAGGAGGATTTGTGCTCAGAAATACTAAATACGGAGATTTTGGACCTCCCAAAAAAGCTAATTTGGGGAAGTTTAGACCCAATAAATATGAATCCAGTGAGATTTTCGAAGAGACAGAACCAGCAATTTAAGGAACTTTGAGGGTCTGAAGTACTGGTTTTGGGAGCATCTGGACTCAGAAAGACCAATTCAGAGAGCTTTGGGTCTCCAAAACACCCATTTGGAGAGTGTGATAAACTGCATGTGTGGTTTGTTCATTAAATAATGTATTAATGCTTGCTTGTTTTATAAAAGCTTATGAGAAGCTTAATATAACAAACAGGATGCTTGCAGTCAGTTAAACAGGAGACTTGTCGGATGCTTGCAATATTGATAAGTTAAACAGGATGTCTGCAAGATTGTCAAGTTAACCAGGATGCCTGCAGTAGTGTCAAGTTAAACAGGATGCCTGCAGTTAGTGCTTACACAACAAAAATGTATGGAATAGTGAATTATGATCAAGTCATGTAAACAGCACCGAGGAAGAATGCAAGCCTTCATTCCAACGACCACCAAGAGGCAAGATAAGACCCCTAACAACACACAGCGCAGACGCAGAGGCGCCAGGAAGCATGCATAGCAGAAGAAGTTGAAGTGTATAAAAACAGGGACCTGCGAGAAGGAGATTGCGCGCCTTTGGTGGAGCGGAGACTCCTCGGCCACCCAGGACTGTTTTGCCGACTGTCGCTTGCTTAATAAACCAGTTTGATTTAATTGGTCAGGCTCTTGTCAATTATTTGAGCCACATTTTATAACAGAGAGCGCTTGGTCTGAGAAAGAATGATTCAGGGAGCCTCTGGGTTCAGAAATACCTGGTTAGGGATCTTCTAGGCTCAGAAAAAAATTATCTAGAGAGTTTCAGGACTCAAACCCAGCAATTTTAGGTTCTTTGCAGCTCAGAAACCCCACTCAGGAGCTTTTGGGCTCAGATACTGCAAGTTTGGGAGCTTCAGGGCTCAGAATCAGTGATTCAGGGAGCTCGGAGGCTCAGAAACATCAATTTAGGTGGCTTTTGGGGTCTAAACCACTGATTTAGGGAGATTTTGGGCTCAGAAATAGCACTTTAGGGAGCTTTGGGGTTGAGAAGCATCAATTTAGGGAGCCTTTGGTTCAAATCCATTAATTTAGGGAGCTTTTGGCCTTAGAAAATCCCATTTGGGGAGCTTTTGGGCCCAGAAATGCATTTAGGGAGCTTCTGAGACCTGAAACAGCAATTCAGGGCACATTGGGGTTCAGAAACACTGGTGTAGGAGGGACTTGGGCTCCAAAAGCAGTTTGGGCAATCTCGAGCCTACGAAACCTGAGCTGGGGACCTTGGGGCTCCGAAAAACTGATGTCAGGAGCTTTGGGTCAGGGAGGGAGATTGGGGGATATTTATGGCTCAAAACTAAGGGATTTAAAGAGCTTGTGGGCTCCTAAAGACCAATTTAAACAGATTTTGGACTCAGTAGCACCCATTTAGGGAGCTTTGGAGCTCCAAAACAAAGATGTAGGAGCTTTTGGGCTCAAAACCATTAATTTTGGGAGCAGAAGTAGCAAGGCAGGGAAAGGGTGGGAGCGAGGGGCTGGCACTCACCTGGGACAAAGCTGGGAACGAGCGGCTCCGCGGTGGGGACGGGAGCACTGGGGCTCGTCCCCGTTATATCCCTGTCTGTGCCCCCACCC
>VZTA01023367.1:266058-371965 GCA_013398855.1 Mohoua ochrocephala | reverse complement strand
GCCCAGACATCCTGGGACACTGCGGCTAAGAATGGCATGCCAAGTTCATTTTGACACTTTCCCAATCTTTTTCTCTCCACCTTTTCCTTTTTTGGATAAGCATCACCCCTCTCCCTCATTTTCTGCTCTGTCTATGGAGCAGTATATCACAGTTTGTTTTAAGCAGCTTAGCTCCGCTGCAAACTTTTTTTGCTGGTATGTAGCACCAGTTTCTTAACTCCAACATTAGTAATCTTTTGGTCGCCTTCGGACCAGAGGAGTCGTTAGACCATGTAACTTGGTCTTCTTTACCCTTTAGAGAGGGCTTACCCCATATTGAGCTCAGCACTTTGCATTTAGCAGAAGCCAGACCAAATAGAAAAAACCTATCCACATTTCAAAGATTTCACAGAGGCTCCACTTCTTTCTAGTGCTAATAGTTGATTGGTCTCACTCTGTTTCATAAAAAAATAAATTTCAAAATTGCTTTTTTCTCCCTCCCTCCATCAAAATGAAGCGCCTCCATTAAGCAGTATTTTCTTCGCACAAAGAAGCACAGGAATCAAGTCGCCATCAGTCTTTTTGATTAAACAGGTTCACCTGCGTCTTGCTCTAAGATATTTACTTCAGTCCTCAAGTCACGTTTTTATCTCTTTATGTATCACCCTTTTCACAGCATCTTTTTAAGAATATAAACTCTACTACTGAGTGCAGTATTTGTGTTTCTTTACCCTTGAAGAAACTAATACTGTGTCAGTGTTTTAGATATGTTTTCAAATTAATCAGAGTATGTGACAGTAGACAAGAGTTACAAGACATAGTTCATTTAAAAATTCTTCTGCTTCTAATTCTACATAATTTCATTCATGATACAGTTATCTCAGTGATATTACAACAAATATTTTTTGTGTGGGGCTTCTTAACTGTAAATCAATATGTTTAACAGTATTCAATGACTACTATTATTTATTTTAAATAAAAGAGTTCAGTAAAAAACTCACCGTGAAATAAACTCAACTTCTCTTGAAAACAAAGGAGTTTAAGAACACTTACAGTTGCTTTTCTGAATCTTATATCTGAGAGAAAAAGCTATGAAAAAACCTCCTGTGAATCAGGTTGTCTTACAGTGCCTTCTGTCAGCTGCTCCTGCATTGACTGTCTGGAGTCTTGTGCCAACTTCTGTGAGAATATCGAAGGCTTATAACAAGACAAATTGAAGGAATTGTGGCAGTTTCAGAGTAAAGATTCTGCATTTGCAAACTAAAAATAATAAAATTGTTTTCAGTTTTGTTCATTTTTTAATAGACTAACAAACCTATTAAAGGATTCTTATGAACAAAAATCCTATATAATTTATTAGTTCATTAAGTATGCCTGAATAATGAAAGATTCTACAGTACAGCTCTTAACTTAGGATAATAGTCAGTGTTTTGCAACACAGATGCACCAAATCATATTTCAAATTGTAGCATAACTAAGTGAATGGGATTGATATACAGATGTGTAGATTTTTTTTACAACTTGCTGAAAAAAAAAGTTACTATTCTGCTTTCAACTACTTCTATAACTCTTACTTTGAGGTTCGCTTCTCTTTCCTTCTTATCTCTGTTAGCATGGGTCCTTCCTTTTCTAGTAAGGGTGGCAAGGACTTGCAGGTTGAAAAGTTAGTTGTGAAAGAGTTATTACTTTAAAAAGTTGGTTTCAATAATTCAGCAAGGAAGGAGTAGTGATTATATGGTAGTTTGAGCTCTTTTGAATTTCTAATAGTTACGCTGAGTCTTTTTTTTAATTATTTTTATTGATGAGTTCCCCTAGTTAATTTTGGGTGTTCTGTTTTTAATTCTCTGCCAGTTTGGATGTCACTGTTTAGTATTAAAACAATATATTTTTGCTTGATAAAATTACAGGTGATAACATTCTGTAGTTTAGCTTTGTCCTTGCAGAAATTAATGTATCGCTTCTTTGTGAATGGCAGATTTTTCTGAGCCATCAACAGCTTCAGGAATTCTCATGTGTGTGCCATCGTCAGAAAGCAAGCTGTGGCAACAATGACACCTGTGTTGAGGCTGTTACTGTAAGCTTTTTCAAAATGTTGTGGTGTTTATAGATTAATCAATAACTTGGAAGGAGAGATGTCTTTGAGGTTAAGGAACTTTCTACTCTACAACCTGTTTCTTCTTCAGCTTAAGTGCACTTGACATTTTGGAATCAGTTACAGTGAAAGATGCCACAAACAAATAGAGATGTAGGACAGCTATAGCTGAAGAATTCTGTACTTCAGATGTCTTTTCCTTCAATATCCTCTTGGCAGTCTTTGTATTTGTTGATAGATGCAATGACATTCCTTAATAGATAAAACGACTAGTTTTCTTCCTGAAATTGAATAAGATTAAATGATCTTTTTTATTTTTAGAGTTCAGATAAGGTATTTAATAATTTGTTACATCTGGCTTATTTTGTTAAAAAACTAAAAATCTAGATCCAGTGATGTTTATGTTTACACTGACATTGTTATGGGTTGATTGCATCACTGGAATTATACTAAAAGTTACGAAAGACCTAAATCAACTTCTCTAATACTGCTTTGGAAAATTTTTAATTCCTTTTCTATCTGAACAGGAGATTTCCTTTTTAAAGTGACACCTGATTTAAGAGTTGTCAAGAATTCTGGTTATGTGTTTATCATACTTAATTTTAGGGAATTAAGTGTATGCTTTAAAGAAGATGCTTGCTGATGTACTTGCATTGCAAAAGCTTACTAGTATGATCCCATCTTCTTGGAAATATTTCTAGTGTACTGAATGTGATACAAATTATAAACATTTAAGGTGTAGCTTGGGCAGGCACTTAGAGGAAAACATCTCCAGACTACCAGTGTCCTGGAGCAGTGTTACAGGCAAATTCCGTGCTCTGTCAAGCAGCCAGCTAGAATGGAGTAATCACTTCTCTTGATTTCATAGCAAACAAGTCTGGAACTCCTGAAGATGAGTGTGGAATTTACCAAGACACTCACTGCTGTCCAGTAAGGGTTTTAAACAAAGGGCTGGGCTATCAGTTGAAGCTGTAAGGATGAATCACTAATTTAGGTTTATGTACAATGTAGAAACCAGTCATTTCTAACTACCACTGTCTGTAACTATTTACATCATCTAAATGGCAATATATTCACAAGCATATGGGACTATTGCAGAACGCATGGTACAAATTATGAGTTTTAATGTCACTGAAGTCTTCAGTATTTCTCATGATAGTTTCTAACATTAGACATGTTGGTAGAGCCCATCAAAACAAACAAACAATGAAACAAAACAAACAACCCTCCCCCCTACCCCCCCTCCCCCCCCCCGCGCCAAACTCCCAAAAAACCCTCTGGAAAATGGCTTTGGAAGCCAGATGGCAAAGAATTCTGCCCCAGATATTTAGCTCAAATTTGTGTGTGGTGTTAGGAAAGGATGTAAATGCTGAAAATGTATTAAGGAAAAAAAGAATACATGGTAATGTGATACACTGGTAATGCTTTACTTTAGCCATGGCTGCATGTTAATGGTTTATTAAAGATCATTGATTCATATTTTTATAACTGTAAACAAAGTACATGTTTAGATGCTGTATTAATTTCTGCATGCTTCTGAAAAAGCCTCAAGTATTTCAATAACAAAAATTTACCTTTGAAATAAGCTTTCATTCCTGTATGTTTCTGTAGTACAGAAAACAACGTACCCCTAATCTTAGTGTAGTGGGTTGATGCTGGCTGGATGCCAAACAGCCACCAAAGCCACTCACTCACTCCCCTCTGCAGCTGGACAGGGGAGAGAAAATTTAATAAAGGGTTCATGGGTTGAGATAAGGATGGGGAGAGATCACTCACCAAATACTGTCACGGGCAGAATGGGATTGAATTAGAGAAATGAAGTACACAAACTTCTCTAATGTGAGTCCGTCTCACAAGCAACAGCTCTCTGTGAACTGCTGCATCAAGTCCATCCCACGGGGAACAGCTCCCCTCAGACTGCTTCAGTGTGGGTCACTCTTCCATGGGGTGCAATCCTTCAAGGACAGGCTGCTCCAGCATGGGAGCAGGGCCCCTCTCTCCACAGGTCTCCCACAGGATCACAGCCTCCTCCAGGCATCCACCTGCTCTGGTGTGGGGCTCCTCCACGAGCGGCAGGTGGATCTCCATGGGCTGCAGGGGCACAGCTGCCTCACCATGGTCCTCACTATGGGCTGCAGGGGAATCTCAGCTCTGGTGCCTGGAGCACCTCCTCCCCCTCCTTCTGCACTGACCTTGGTGTCTGCAGAGTTGCTCTTCTCACATGTTCTCCTCCCGCTCTTCTCTGGCCACAGTTACACCTGTTCAACAACTTTTTTGCTTTAATTTCTTCTTAACTATGTTATCACAGAGGCATTACCACTATTCCTGATTGACCCAGCCTTGGCCAGGGACACATCCGTCTTTGGAGCCACCAGGTATTGGCTTTGCTGGACACTGAGGAAGCTTCTGGCAGCTTCTCACAGAAGCCACCCCTTTAGCCCAGCCTCTCCACCAAAAACCTGGCCATGCAAACCCAATACACCTAGTTTTTGCCTTTACATTTTAACAAAGTAAAGAGAATGCTGGGCTGGATCCCAGAGGAGAGATGTGTGCTTAAGCACAGTAAGAATTCACAAGTGCATGTTTAATGAGACATGTTGACTCTGGACATTACCTTCACTTTCTGTGGTAGTTCTTTGACCTTCAGCTTTTCTTACTCCTCTGTGCTACAATTGGTGTCTCAAACTGAATCTCTTCTTGTTACATGTCCATAAGTCTGAAAGCAATTTGATTAAAGTAGGTTCTGTAGTCAGGTGACAGTATGTGTAGTAGGAGGAGAGGGAATTAGGGCCATTATCTCTGACTTTTTTTTTTTTTCTTGCTTTTTGTTTTATTTCAAATTACAATGAAGACAAACATTTTTGTTGAGCATCTTGTTCTATAATAGAGGAGCCTCAGAGAAAGAAGAGGCACTGTGGCTTTCTATGTTCTCCTCTTTCCCTACTGCACATCATTTTTCCCTTCTTGCTCTCTACCAGCTGAGTCACTTCACCCCTTTAAGCTGGAGCATGCTCCCCCTTTCTCCTCCCTTGCAGCTGTCTTACAGGCTTCCTCTTGTCATAGTGACAGTAAGGCCCTGATGGGAAAGGAAAAGAAAGAGAACAGCACCGACAACCTCTTTAGGTCCCAGCAAAAAAGCCAACACTGTTTTAGTTGCTGCCTCATTTGAGCAGACACCCAACACTTTGGAAATCTGACACTGTTTGACTACTTGTTTCATAATGAAAACATAATCAAGACCTAAGCTTTTGTAGTTAAATCTTCATGGAGTAGCAGGGTAAAGTGAGTATGGGACAGGATGAAGGAGAAAGGCAGTAGACAGCTGAGTCTCTGTCTGCAAGTGCTTCGTGGTTCTGAATCTTAGTTCATCACATGTTAAAGCAGGAAGTTTAATTGGTTTGTAGATCTTAGGATGTTTCTGATCACATGATATTTTCATTTTGGTTATCAGCTCTTTAGTTGGTTGCATGCATAATTCTAACCTCCACTGCTCTGCTATTGCCTGTGAACCTGTTGGTATTAAGCCACAGCAGAATAAGCCTACATGTTAAGACCCGAATACCCACTGACAGACAACACACTTGCTGAATATTAGGCATGAGAAGGTGACCCTGGCTCATCCTCTTCCTGTGAGGGCCCATGTTACTCTTTCTAACAAGACTTGTTTCAATGCAGTATTTTCAATTTTGAAATTGAAAATAAAATAGGGAGCAGGGGAAGAGGACAGCCTTTTGTAAGAATAGGAGTTCTGCATTCATTTTACTTTGGTGTTTAAATACTCTGGACACTGTAAAAACAGAGTAGAAAGCTTGTTTCTAACATGAAGTGACTTAGTGTGGCTGAGTGGACAAGGGAAATGAAGACAGTAAAAAAAAATGTGTGTAGTATTAACCATGTCCTTTTTTTCTTAAACAGCTTTCTGCAAGTATTTTGTATGACATACAGAAAATGCTGCTCTCTCATATTGAAAGTCAGAATCAGGCCTACCTCATGATTGCATTTTATTGTTATTCTTTTTTTATAGCAGTAGTTGTAGTTTCTGGCAACTTGTAGGCCTAACAGCCATGCATTGATACAGGTTCCAGTAGGCTGTCTCCATTCATTCTCCACTGGGGAAATTTCTTGATCTCATATCCTTTGCCTTTGATTACTGCCCTCTGCAAAGTTTACAGGTAGCAGTTTGAAAGTACTGAACAACCCTCAGTAACAACTAACCTCTGCCAAGGAAGCTATGAAAATCATCTTCCATCAGTCTCCCATTCGTGGTAGTTTTGCTAAATAATTTTGTTAGTTTCGTTCTTGTTTCCTTCCATTTTATCCCTGCAAGCGGAAATTGGCTCATAAGTAGAGTTCAAATCACTAACAGGGCATTCTCCATCAGAGCCTTCTGTATTGTAGACTACTGGAGAGAAAGGAAGCTCCTGCCTTCACTGTAGGCTCAGGATTGTTCAGTATTACAGGCTTTGTGTTGCCCTTGCCATGCATCAGCCTCACTCACCCTCTTTCTTTCCAGCAATCTGTGGAGGGCTGAGAAAAATGGATATTGCTATAGCAAAAGACAGAAATACCAGTGTACACAAATGTATTGCTGTAATCTAGCCAAAGTGCAGCACAGGCAATCTGAAGTGCATTCCAAGGACCCAGTTGCTCTGAGCAGCTTATGATTGAACAAAGCTGCTGCCTCTCTGTACCAGTGGTTCCATTTCCCAGCTGCCTCGGCTCGCAGGTGTGGAGGAGGCATTCGGGCCAATAGCAGTCTCTCCTGACAGAAAGCAAATCCCTTCCAACAGCTGCACCTCTGGCTCCATGCAGCTGATAGTGCTGCATCTCACGGACTCCTCTCCTGAAATCTGGATGTGCTCATCCTCTGGGCCGGCATAGCCAGCACAGCTGGACTGACGTGACTGATTCTGCTGGTTTGCAGCTAGCCGCGCACTCAGCTCCGTGGGGCTGTAGTGGGGAACACGGGCAACAGGCCTGCACTGACTTGTGGGACGCTGCCAGCATCTGACACTTCTCTTCTTGATGCAGATGCTCTAAACAATAGCTTTGAACGTCCAGTCTTGCTGTAGCTGGTCTAATGACAGGTGAAGTTTTGTGTGGATTCATACCTGTTCTACCTGCTTCTGTACTATACCCTAAGAACTGGGTGACCTTACTTTCTCAAAGCTCTTTGTTTCTGGGTGTGTGGATGATATTTGAAAAGGACTTACTTATATCTCACCCAACAAACTCTCTCTGCATCTTGCTGTGGAGAGAGTGGGAGAGAACGCAGAAACAGTTTTATGCAATTGTTTTTGCTTTGTGAGGATGATTATACCAATTTTTCACCAATCTAATTGAATGAACGATTTCTTCAGTTGCTTTTTTTTAAAAAAAAGAATATTTAAAAGCTGAATTCGTAAATGTTAGGAACATTGAGAGAATGTAACATAAGCTAATTTTCTGATAAGTCCAGCTTTAAGGTGTGTAGAACAGGATGAAAATGCCATGTGTCCTAAAGTCCTGACTGCTAGAAACAAGTTCTGCCATTCAAATCTTTTTAGTCCATTACTCTCAGTGGATGTGGTGGTGGTGGTGGTGGTTTTGGAACAGGACCACAGTGCGAGTGTAACACTGAACTGGATATCAGCATCCTTGCACAGCTAACCAAAAAATTAAATTTATTTTGTTAATTTTATTTTCACTGGTAAATAGCAATTGCACTATCACAATGCCAGATATAATATTAGATAAAACATTTGTTTTGGTAGCTTGAATAATAGGTTAGCTAGATGCAGAAATCTGAAATATAATGGAACTGTAATGGTTGCCGCACCTTAAGGAGAGCCTAACACACATTTAATAAAAAAGATGCATCTTTAATGCACGATGAGCTTAATTCCTTTCATGCTTCCGTCTTAAATTCAGTTTAGGTACTTTCTTATCTGGATGGCTTAGGTTTGCAGTGTGTTCACAAACCATTCCAATCTTTTTACATTTAGGTATGCACTCTATTTGAGTAGTATAGCAGCACTCCTTGAGTACTTAGAAATGGACGCATCTTTTGTCAGTCTGGACAAATAAAGAGCTGTATCCAATTTTTTGGTCACTGTCTGAAGATGAAAAGCTAAAAGCTAATACTGTCTACTGCATGTCTTCTCACGTATGGAATGCTTTGTTATTCCCATTATGAAACAACATGTAAGATAAATTTCCAAAAATGACAAAGGCATACGACATTCAATTGATAAAAAACTGATTTGCTGTGAAACTTTATGGGAAGTGGCTATTAACAAATACAGGAACTGTGTATCTAGTTACTCAGCTAGCTTTCCAGAGGAAGCAGCAAATACAGTGAAGACATCTTAAGGAGTTCTTAGTGCTCAATTTTGGCACATACTCTTTTCTAGCCTTCATTCAGTATACTAAAAACCTTACTTTGTAACTGACAAATTTAGATCAGTTCTCCATTAACTTTTAGACAAGGTAGCGGAATTAAGTGTGCATCTTTATTAGGAGTCATTCCTCAGAGAATCTGACTTTATTGAATGCTCAGATCAAGGCACTTCTCATATCACAAACTATGTAAAACAGTAAAGATTCTGCTGTGGAAGCCCAAATATATAAAGACGCGAACGAAAACATGCATATACTAATGTGGTTGATATTGAGCCAGTGCTGATAGATCAGCGCAGAGAGGCAGCAACTGCTGCAGGCCCCAGGGCTGCTCTGCAGGTCTGTAACACTTCATACCCTGAACTGCTGCAGTACAACACATTTGTGCATGGATCTGATTTTTTTTCCTCCTCTTCACTGAAGCATATGAGAATACTCTACTAAACTGCTTGAATAATTAGAAGAGTGAGGCACCTAGTGATATTACAGTAACTGATGATAATAAAGTCTGTCTAGGATCAAACTTTCTGTTTGGAGGAGCCTGTCTCTTTTTATGTGAGCCCAGAAAGGGGAGTGAATATTACGGTAGCTTTTACACGGCATTTAAATACCTTAGCTGAACTGTGGCATTTTTACTGAAAAGAACATTATGTCTATCCTTCTTGTTCTTCTGCCAGAGAAAAGAAATTATTGATTCTTTTTTCAGTGCTTTATTTAGTATATAGGTGAACACTGCAGAGGAGAGAAATTCTAATTTGTTACAGCTCCTTAAGAAATAAAAATACATAGCCTTAGGATAAGTGGGAAGACTTAAAATAATAAACCAGTGATAGAGCTCTTCCACTTCCATCTCAGGATATATATTTAATTTTGTCTTTTTTTGGCCAGCTTTTCTCCTCCTGAGAAAAAATGCCAGATTTTCTTGGCATCCTTCTCCTTTGTGGCACTTGCCAATGAAAATCTTGCATTTACCTCCATGTAGTGGGCTGACCCCGGCTGGATTCCAGACACCCACCAAAGCCTCTCCCTCACTCCCCTCTGCACCTGGACAGGGGAGAGAAAATACAGTGAAGAGTTCATGGGTTGAGATAAGTACCAGGAGAGATCATTCATCGAATACTGTCATGGACAAAACATTCTCAAAATTAGAGGATATTATTTAAATTTATTATTAAAAAAATCAGAACAGGATAATGAGAAGTAAAAACAGACCTTAAAACACCTTCCCCCCACCTCTCCCTCCTTCTCAACTCTACGTCTTCCCCAGAGGGGGGTGGGGAGACGGGGAATAGAGTTTATGGTCACTTCATCACAGGTTGTTTCTCCTGCTGCTCAGAGAGAGGAGTCCTTCCCCTGCTCCAGCCTGGGGTTCCTTCCACAGAAGATACTTCACCATGAACTTCTCCAGTATGAGTCCTTCCCGCAGGTAACAGTTCTCCCTTATGGGGTCAGTTCTTCAGGCACAGCCTGTTCCAGCACGGGTCCCCCACAGGGTCACAAGTCCCACCAGCAAACCTGCTCCAGTGTGGGCTCCCCTCTCCACAGGTCTGCAGGTCCCTGCCAGGAGCCTGCTCCAGCACAGACCTCCCACAGGGTCACAGCCTCCTCTCAGGCATCCACCTGCTCAGGGTTGCAGGTGGATCTCTGCATTCCTGTGGTCCTCCACGGGCTGCAGGGGCACAGCTGCCTCACCATGGGCTGCACCACAGGCTGCAGGGAAATCTGGGCTCTGGTGCCTGGAGCACCTCCTGCCCCTCCTTCTGCACTGACCTTGGTGTCAGCAGAGCTGTTCCTCTCACATGTTCTCCTCCCGCTCTTCTCTGGCTGCAATTACAACTGTGCAATAGCTTTTTTTTATTCTTCTTAATTGTGTTATCCCATAGGTGTTACCACCATTTCTCATTGGCCCAGCCTTGGCCAGGGGCACGTCCATCCTGGAGCCATCTGGCATTGGCTCTGCTGGACATGGAGGAAGCTTCTGGCAGCTTCTCATAGAAGCCACACCTGTAGCGCCCCTGCTACCAAAACCTGGCCACACAAACGCAGCACACTCCATTACTGTCTCTCGGGCTTTTGGGGTTTAATTTTGGGTTTTCTGATACCCCCTTTTTTATTTTTCTCTGCTCTTCAGTGATTCTTTTACTACCATTGCCCATGATTGTTTTAGGGCATATAGGTGCATGGTAAAGTGAGTACTCATAGGCAGTTCTGAAATGCTGCTCAACTAAATGTTGGTACCATAATCTTGAATATGCTATTGATGGGTGGAGCCTTTAGTGCTAAATATTATACAGCTTTGGATGGAGATTCTTTTTTTTCTTCTGAAAGGGAAGAAGAATATATCAAGGAAAAATGGAAGATTATCAAATACAATATACGGTGTTTCCTTATTTCATGTTACTTATGTGTGCGTGCTTCTAATTTCAAGTTGTAAGATAGTTTACTGATTGCATGAAATTTAGATGTATAATTCAGTAATCTCAAGGAAAAAATCTGTTGCAGTATTTTGTTTGACATATATCTAGAAATCATAATGGTATACAACATTCACTAATAATCAGAAATGTTGGCATTTGAAAATAATCTTCACACTTTGTTTAGTATAAAACCATATGTACTTTCACAGAGAACTTCAGCAAAAGCTTTAGAGATAGTGTTACACATTCTTCTGGCAAAAGAACTTGTACATACGCAGAAAAATATCTATGTAGAAGTACAATGATTATATTATTTGAATGTGTTCTATAGTGACCTACAATACTTTTCCTTTTCACTCTAACTCTGGCATTTTTTTCTATTAAATACATTCTTATAGTAATATATAAATTCTATTAAATTGAAGTGTCTCAAGTAGTTACATTACAAGCTGTATAAACTTCCATTGTGTATTATATATCTGTTTGTTCAAATGTATTTACAAGGTTTTTATGCTTCCCTTTTTTTATACCTTTTCTTTTAATGGCAGTAATTTTGTACACTTAAACTTGCTTGCAATGAAATGCTTATGTTAAAAGCCAAGTAAATGGAAAGCCCTGAATTATTTTGAGCTGTTTGCAGCCTATTCTCTGGTGATCTTCTGCCAACTTTTTGTGTCACCATACTTGTTAGTACAGTGGAAGTTCTCTCTACCTGCTGCAGTGTAAGATAATGGCAGAAATGAATCTTATATAAAATCCTGATTAGCATGTATCTGCTTGTGGGAGTGAGTGAGTATTAAAATATCAGCTGCAGTTTCCCTTAATGCTGCCCAGCCAGAGAAGTAACCAACACCACAGAGCCAGGCATCTGCTGTCTCCATCCAGAGGGCCTCCATTCCCCGTCCTGCTTTCACAGAGGTCAGGGCTCTGGCCCTTGTCTTCAGAGAACCTAAAGCCATTCCTGAGATTTATTGATTGTTTCACCTACTGCAAGATTTTTGTGAAGTCTTTAGTATTCCAGTGATGCCTTAGGTTTTAACTTTTATATTTTTCAAAATCCTGTGCTGCCTGGTGTGTAACTCTGAAGTTTCTTGTGGCCTGTGAGCTGCTGTTCTCTCGTGCTGGTTAGACACACAAACCTCTGTAGGTTTCCACTCCAAGGACACCAGGCCCAAAATGTGTCAACTAAAAGCCTCTAAGGGGGGGCAAACTTGAGGGTAATTGCATCATGAAACTGAGGTTATAATTGGAGAAATTAACCCTGATATGCAAATGAACCAAACTTATAAAAGTGTGAAGAACCTGTGACCCGGGGTCCATCTTGGGTGTAGCCTTTTGACTGCCCAGGGTGCACCTTTGAAGGCCCTTCAAATAAATACCTCCTTTTATTCTCTTAATTCTTGTCTAGTCTCTGTGTTTTAGATGGCCACTTAAGGCATCACCAAAATGAAAAAAATTCCTGTGAACAGAGGAACTGGCTACCAAAGTCAAAATCCCAATTCTTCGAGAAGACAGAAACCTGTACTGTGTGGCCTCTTGTCTCACGTGGTGAAAAATGACTTCTATGAAGGAATCAGGAGTGGAACTGAACAACCATTGCTTGTGATTTCAAACCCAGTATTCCCGTGAAACCTTAAGAATCTTGAATTTGCTAATAAGATGTGCAGGTAGCTTGTAACCTTACTACAGACTTCTTGGACTTTATTTTTGGTTTAAATAAGTGGATTTTGATCAGATCTGTCCTGCTTTGTTTTTGCTCTTCAGTGGTATATAAGAAAATGTCCCACTTTCTCATCATTTATTTTGCATATCCTTTGGAAAAAATCAAAACAGAGCTGAGCAGTGCATAAACCCCTTGAGTTTTAGGACTTGTATAGAACATAGTGCATTGGTTTTGGTGGTTTGGTTTGGTTTTGATTTAAAAAAAACACTTTTTCATATAGTAAACAGCCATCCAGGAGTCTTTATAAAACAAATACTTTTCAAGGAGGCAGTTTCGGTGACCTGTACTCCACAGAAGATACGCAGGTTGATACATATGCAATAATTTTTCATGTGCTTCATGTATAGCATGTGATACAGCCATGAGAGTAATAATAGTATAGTGTAAAAGCAGTTGGGTTGTTTGTACAGATAAGAACAGCAGAAAGCATGTAATATATGTATTTCTTACAGAAGCACACAGATCTCTTTATGTGACCTGCTTAACTAGCCTGTATTGTCTAGTCAACTGTAAAAGTTTGTGTGTTCTCAAGGTAGAAAAGAAAAGGCCAAATGAAGCTGTAGTCTGTGACTCCTGCAGAACATTTGCATTTGCAATGATTTTTTTTCCCACCAGCCTTGTGTTTGTTAATTAAAATTAAGGAAACTGTTACTGCTTAAGCAGATTGAAAAATTATTCTCGGGCCTGTGTTCCTTCCATCTAAATCCAACATCTTTGCTTTATGTAGCTGACTTGTAATTCTGGGGACGAGCTTTTGCCTGGAACCCACAAGAAGGCTCTTATTTGTTCTATACAAGTAAAATGAAGAAATGGGGTTTTTTACATTTTCTTGTTTAAATAAAATTATGCATGATGCATATCGTCAGGCTCTGAATATATTCCCCTAGTGTCAGAAAATTTTCCGTGGTGTAGTAGCTGTTTTGGGGAAAAGTGAAATATGACAGCCACTTAAGAGTTGGACTTGATGATCCTTGTGGGTCCCTTCCAGCTCAGGGGATTCTGTGATTCTGTGATATCATTTAGCCTAGAGAGGGACTTCCTAGACCCAGATTTACTCCTCTTCCCACATTCTTCTTACCTGCTGCTCGGTATTTCATTCAGGAAGAACATCCTGCCTAAAAGTCAACATATATGGTTAAAGTTAGATGCTTGTGGCAGGATGAGCTCTCTTTATTCCTTCCCCAAAGGAATGGCATTTTACACCAACAAGGAAATTTACTTGCATCCCAACTGGATTAATAGTAATATACATCAGCTGGCTCATGAAAGCAAGTGAGACATTCATTTAATAATGAACATCTAAGTGCATCAAAGACAAAAAAGTCTGCATATCCATAGCATACTGTGGGTAGTCTGTGATTGACAGCTATTGATGCCTAAGGTTCTGTAATGTTGAAAAGAAAAATTAAACCAACTTTGTAGAGGTGTTAGGCAGTGCACCAAGTAAAGATGAAAAGCATTAGCATCACACTAATCTGGATTGGGGGTACAGTGTGTGATGGAAAAAACTGCATTCTGCAAGCAGATGACAGATTTTAAAATTTGTATGAAATACAAAGTCAAATGTAGACGGATGAACACATTTCCCTTTATCATAGCAGGGTTATTTCACAGATCATGTCATATAACTGAAGAAGAGTAGCAATGTCTCTCCTATTATCAAGGGATGATACTATTCTTCAATGAGATGCAGAGCAACTCTTACTTTTCAACAACTTAAATGGGAACTAAAAACAACCTGACACTTTACTAAGCTAAATAGACAAGTCATTATGCTCCTGCTGCCATTTTAAATGCTTTACTTTTGAGGAGCAGCACAAGAAATCCTGGAAATGATAGAGAGTGATCCATGTTATCCCAGTAACATTTTACTGTGCCCAGAAATAGGTGGTCTGATAGTGTAAAGATGAGGTACAATGGATTCAACACCTGGGAACGTAGAATGTGCGTGCTACGTGATCTCTTGTTGAGAACATGTGACAAAATTATTTCAGTCACTTTCCAAACATTTATTTTTGTAACAGATGTTTTCAACTGGGTTTTGTGGTTGCTTTTTTTAAAAATTTATTATTATGAATAATCACATGTTTATGTCATATATCATATTTCATTCTTTGAAAATCTGTAGCTGCTTAGTACAGAAGCCAGGATGGAGCCCTTAGGAGATGAGGAGACACACACTGAGAGGGAGTAACTTTATAGAATGTGAGGGACACACAGGTTGTAGAGGAATGGTGGCCAAGGAATAAACCCTCTGTACAGCAGAGACCAGAAGTCTGCTGAGAACAAAGGGAACCGGAGCTTCAGAGGGACATTTCCTAGAGACCCAGAGAGCCCTGTGCAGACTGTTCTGCAACTCTGGAAGTATCCAGTGTGCTGAACTGAGAACAAGCCTAATAAAAGAGGATTGATTTACGAGGATGCAGTGGGCAAGGCAGGGATAAGGTTATGTATAGTTTTGTTTTGATTTTCTTCATTTTGAGTTTTCCCCACCCCCCAAAAAGAAATCGGCTGTTCTAGTGTCTGTTCTAATAAAACCTAGATTTCCTAGTAAAAAGCTGGTTTGGAATGTTCACTATGGAAAAAAGGGTTGAGCAGTGTGACCGCACGGGTCTGGGCAGGGCAGGGCCTGCTGCAGCACAACATGCAGTCAAGAACAAACCTGCAGCCCAGGGAAGACTGTGGCACCAGGTTCACATCTATTACAAACCAACAAATTACCAAATTACAGTTCTTCTGGATCTTCCCTGTGGTGTTGCTCATTTTTCCAGCATACCTGCCTGCATGTTTGTAGGTATGATTAGTTCAACATAGAGCGCTTGGTCATTAAGAAATTACTTGCTGCTTCAATACACAATTAATTTAGACTGTGATTAATACAAGTAAGCTTAATCCATGTCCTAAAACATCCCTGTTTTACAAAGCTGCTTGGAAACTGTGTTAAATTTAATTCAAATCTAGTTTAAGATCCAAAGATAAATGGATGGAGGAAATAGTTTAAAATAAAACACATGGAGGTTGTGCATTCTTTCAGACTTTACTTTTCTGGAGTGTTTTAAAATAGGGTTTACTGGAAGAACCACATAATAAATTGCAGTTGTGGCAGCTCTTTCGTAGGTGGGGTTAAATATAATTGTTTATTAGATGCTTTATAAAAAGAACTATTGCAAAATATTGCAAAAAAATAGAACTGGGGTGTAAACTGAAATGTTGAGGTGATAACTGACATAAGTCGGGGTTGGGGGCTTGTTGCTGAGTATCTTCATTTTGCTGTGTCAGTGTCTGTGTACTTTTATGTAGCTCTTCTGTGCTAAAGATTGTGCTTTAGATCTACTCTTAGATGCTGTTTTATCACAGGGGAAAACAACATTTCTGTTTTCCAGTAGATAACCCGTTTTTCCAGTATTTCCCATTTTCCGGTCTGTGTTCCTATACTCTTAATAACGTCTAAACATTTTGTGCTATTTTAGCTGGTATATTTGGAAAGAACATTTTAAGTGCTGCACAGGATTTTAAGTTATTGCAAGGTTTCTTATCATTTCTGGTGTTACTCTGAGCAAAGGGAGAGCTTTGGATTCTTTAAGCTAACCATTGGTTGAAAACCATCTCTGGGGAAAAAGGCTTTGAAGAAAACTCTGAATGTGTGTTTGTGTCCTGAAAATTAAAAGAAAGAACAAATTTTTAAAGTGGAAATGTGACATCAGATGTTTAAAATGTTTCCAGGTTTTTAATATAAATGCTACAAATCTCCCCCTCCCATTCATAGCGGTGCTATCTGTTCAAATACAGAGATGTAATCTTATTTGGCCAAAGACTTAAGAAGATTTCTCTATTTAGTAGCAATTAGTCTTTGCGGCTGCTTAAGATTCTTGAGCATTTCTGATTTAGTAGCCTTCAAAATAGTTACTGGTTGTCATTGAATCTCTCTTTTTTCTTGTATGTGAATATGCTTGGCTTTGTGATTTTATTTTATTTTCCTCACTGAGTCAACATAATTCTCAGTGGTTTTGGGGACCACAACCGAGCCCATTTAGGAAGTGCTGTATGATGCCTCTAAATAATGGTGACTGAGTCTAATTGTTTGCACGTCACCCCAAAATGCCAAAATGAATGAAGGCAGTGAGTTTGAAAATTAAAACAATGAAAGATCACTAAAAGGTCAAAATATTTGCTTTTGTTTAAAAGATAAGTCATTGAATGGTACAGAATTTGTATCAGAAATGTTGCTATTTAAGAAAGATTGGGGGCTTCATGAAGTGTAGCTTTCTGTATATAGTGACAGGAGGCCCAAAACATTACTGCTAAAATTAATTTATGCATTAAAATAGTTTCAGATGTCTCCTGGATGCCTTAGATCAGTATGTGTTTGGACTGAGTGTACATATCAAAAGGCAAAGCAAGCTTAGAGTCTGTTTCATCATGTATCCAGCTGGGATTGGGAATACTCAATGCTGAAAGATCAGAGAAGCAGCAGAGAGAGCAATAGTGGGATCTTCAGTTTCTCCGTTAGTGTCTCATCAGGATGTTGTGAAAGTTTCAGATTTTAGACACAGTCAATAACCAAGACATTGGTTAGTGGAGCTGTGAGAGGAAATGAGACTTTATCCTACGTAGAGTTTGGTTCACAAGAGACACGTCACAACAGCAACCATTGGGTTCAACATGCTGAAACAACAACAGGAAACAAACAGCAATCCTCAATAGTTCAAGAAGGAACACTACACAGAAATAAAATACTTACTGAAAAGAACCTAAAAAAGGTCAGCTAAGAGCAGGAAGTTGTACCAGGTGGTATGGAAGCTACTTAAGGACACCATATGTGATATTCAAGGCCAGCGCCCACCACCTGTCATGAAAGGCTTGAGAAAAAGCAAGAGAAAGACAGCAGAGCCAGACAACAGAGTAAAGGAAGTTGTTAGAAAGAAGTAGGTGTCTTTTAAAAAACTGAATTCGCACCCAAATGATGTATTAAACATATTTAAATGTAAGAACGTGGTAAGACAGGCGAAGGAGTGTTTGAGCAAATGTTACATAGAATTAAAACTGGCAATAGGTCTTACTTCTGATGCACCAGGAGCAATGTGTCTGCCACTCTTTTGAGCCAATGTTCATGGTGTAGAATGAGTATTTAGAGAGGCCTGTTTCAGAGAAGTTAAATAAATCCTTTGCAGTGATGTTAGCTGTGGAAAAAATACTATGGAGAATCCCACAATGCAGCACTTCCTCCTGGCTTTTCTGGAAGGATATGTGAAATTGAAGTGATTTAATTGTCATGCAATGAAATAAATCTATAAAATAAAATCACAAGTACCAGAATTTATTCACCTAAACTTTCTAAAAGAATTTAAGGAAAAAAAAATTGCCCACATTACTGACAATGATGCATAGATACTTGCTTTTCAAATTGCCTTGTTGTCAGAGACTTTGAGGTTAGGTACTGTGAAGCCAGTTTTTTAAAACAGTTCTTAAATCATCCAGGGAACTACAAGCCTGTAATCCTGTTGTTTGTTTTAGGCAGTTCAGCACAAATTATGATGCAAAATAATGTTTGTGGATGCTTGATAACCTGTGATCTGAATGGGACAGATCAACAGAAGGTTTGCAAAGAGGAAGTATACAAACATCTTGGAATCTTTGAAGACGTGGGAAATACATGGATAAGGATGCTACAGCTGGTGTAGTTTCCTGGAATTGCCACCAAGTTTTTGATAAAGCTCCTCTCCAAAGAGGGCACAGAGACATAACATGAAAGATGAAGCCCCAGAATAGATAAGTAGATGAAGGGAATGCAGCAGTTCTCAAAACAACTGGAGGCTTGTGTTCAATGGATGGTCAGGTAAGAAGAGTGAACAGTGATATCAGAAGGTTCTCTGATGGCTACGTGGATATCAACTGCACTAAAGGCAGGAGTTTGGTGCATTGTAATCCCAGATTGAACGATTTGTCAAAAATGACAGATTGAACACATTTTAGACAGTAGTCAAGTGATGTACTTAGGTAAAACTAACGAGTCAAAATTCACTTGCAAAATGGTGAGCTCAGAGCTGACTGTTACCAAGCAGGTTAAGATTTTACAATGTGATGAATAACTGTGAAAACAACATTTTAGCACTCAGCAGCAATCAAAAAGCAAATAAAATTATAGCAACTATTAGGGTAAAAAGTGGAAAAGAACGGCCATCATTATATCTCTGTGTAAGTTCAAAGTTCACGTTTTCTTGAATGCAGTGTATGCCTACTGTTTGATACAGGATATACAAGTAGGTAGTTGTTTGTTGTGACCAAGTTCAGATCCTCCTACGGCAGGAATTTGGCATAGCTTATAAGTAAGAGAAATTCATTTGTATATACAGTCAGGTGAACGTTTACAATTGAAAACTTATGCAGAAAGTGGTATCTGCCTTTAGCTGATTATTGTCATTAGTGTTAATTGGATTTGCTTAAAATCCAGGAGGTAATACTCCTTTGTGGTAGGCAGCACTTATGCAACATTTGCCAGTTTTATGTGAATTCTTCATGTGTCAGCACACAAACATAGTATGAATGAAAAAATAAAAGACAGTCCCTATCCTAAACAGCTTCCAGTCTTTTGCGGTTTTCTACAACATTACAAGTGTTGCACATTAAAGTCTTAAAGTCTTCCCAAAAAAGAGTGAAAAAATAGTAACATCATTTTGTGTGCCTGAGATCTTTCCGATATTGCTTTTATTCTAATGAACCATTCCATTGTGTTGCATTCACTAGCCACAGCTTTTCACTCTTGGTCAAATTGCAGCTACAGATATCTTAATTGGCACTAAAAATAACCTTCGTTTTTTTCCCTTACGAGATCCTAAACCAAAATTAAACTCCTCTGCATTGACTGCATGGTACACCACGGAAGATTCATGCAGTATCAAGGAGAAGAGAAGAGCTTAAACTGGCTGAAAAATCAGGAGGGGCATATGTCCTGTTTCATCTGAAAAAAAAAAAAAAACAACCAAACAAAAACAACCCAAAGCCAAAAAACCAAAAACCAACAGAATTGCAGAATTACCATGAGCATCATCCAGACAGCCAACTGTGAACAGGAGAGCCAGCTGCCATACTTGAGTCATGATGAGCACATTATATGGATTCCTAAAGCTGAGAGGACAATCTTTGACTCTGTTTTCCTCAGTCTGCTTTACATATTTTTCTCTTTTTTTTTCCCCTGTTCTAGAAGTTTGTTCTAATAATATTCAAGGACTTGATTTTTAAAAATCCCTAGCATTCAAAAATCCCAACTTATTCCCAGAGCCAAATTTCATTTTGCGTACTGTGGAACTTCGTATCCCTTAGACTTGTAGACACCTAAGTAATCAGCTTCCCATTTTTCATTGTCTTATGGGATGCTGTCTCACCATGTTTTCATCTGGCATTGTCTGAAGAAATTGAAATAGTAAAGATAAACTCGAGGAAGCTTATCTTTTCCATCATGGAGTTGCCAGCGGTGTGTTCATGCTGGTGGTCGGTCTGGATAGGAGGAAGTCAGCTGTTGCTCTTAGCCTATGTTAAGCTTTGTCTTTCATCTCTTTGTGTCTCCAGCTGCTCTGGTGATGAATACAAAGTACCTTGCTTAAATAATAGAACTCAATAAAAGTTAGCTTATTGGGAATCTTCATGTCAATAATTTTTTTTTAAATGTTTTTTTATGTTTCCTTGAAGATAGAAACTGGCTGCACTGCCTTTTCATTATCACAGTTCAGTAAGCTGTATGTATAAACTGAGTCCTCTTATTTCATTTAAAGTTTTTTTTTTTTTACATATTTCTACCACTGTTCTGTTAAAGAAACATGCCGTTTGAATGGAGAAAACATTTAAATCTTTCAGACAAGATAAGATAGGCTGTTAGAAAATGACTATTTCTTTTAGTGCTGACTTAGGTTCTGAGGCTGCTCATTCCCACTTCCATATCATACTGTCAGTCAGGGTAGTGTGACTGTGCACCTGCGTGGTAAACTGCATCCGAAAAGCAATCTATGCAAAAAAAATGAACTCTGATCAGTTCTTGAGGAAGGGGTTCTTACTATGGCTGAAAGAAATGCCTATGAAATTATGACTGTGACTGGAAAATGTATGTGGGCATTCCTTCTGGAAGACACTTTGCTCAGTCTGAAAGCGCACCAAGTGCTGACTAAACAGGTTAGAATCAATTGCTCTTGGATGATTGGATTATGTGATCAGGTAAGCAACTTGTGGAGCAGAGATAGGTCTTAGGAGGGAGAGAGGCGACAGACCATTATGGAACAGAAGAAGAATCATCAGCTCTTGTGGAATTAGAGCAAGCTGTAGCTATAGTTGTGGCTAGGGTTAATGTGGTTCAAAAGCTATTCCTGTCATTGGTGCTTAGGTACTTGCTCAACATACTGAGATTGCTTGCAGAGCGTATATTTCCTGCATTTGTTATAATTACGCAGCTTTGACAGAACAAACATTTTCTGTCAGTGGGAAAAATGATTAGAACCAAATTTGTATCTATTGAAATTTTATCACGCCTCCCTACTGGCTTGAAATGTAGAGAATCATTCAAAAGTCGGGTCTTGTTTGGGGTTTTTTTTATAAAACAGTGGATTTTGTTAATTAGTAAAAAATCATCTGATGAGCAGACTCATGTTAAGAAACACCTTCCTGTGTACCAATAAATTTTGTAAAAGAGATTGATTCTTCACAGTTGCTACAAGCATCTAGTCAGAACTCATCATCTCGATTTCATTTGTGGTTAATGGAAGGGGAGAGAGAGAGATGCAATCCTTCAGGTTGTATTTCCATCCCTGCTGGTTTGGGATGAGATAAACTGCTTTCTGAAGATGCAAGTGTCTTTTGGGTTATGAGAGGGAGCACAGGTCTAAGTATGCACTGAGTATTTTCAGGCAGCTAAAGCTGTGGGAGGCGAATCCCACTGAACATGTCATTTGTTAAGGTCATTGTGTGGGCTGTGACATAAACTTTATGGTGTATGTTTCTTGTATAACTTTCATTTTTATTTTACAGCATGGCTGTTGTAATCAGGTAGCCTTGCTGGCTATATGAACAAGCAGTTCTCTTTGCTCCTCTGCATACCACACGCGTGGGAAGTCCATAGCAAACTGTACCATTAGTGAACAAAGGTTTTACTTTCTTCTATTAGCTTGTGAAACAGCTCCGATTAATTGCATGTCACCTTGTTTTCACATGAGGAGGCAGAAATTAAGTCTATTTTGTTATTCTTTCAAAAATCATACAAATCTCTTTGGAGTTTCTTTTTCTGCTGACTTCTGTGAGAGTCCTCCTTTTGCCTGCCAAAATGTTACTATTCTGGAATTATGCTAAGAAACACAGCATTACAAGCTTGAACAGTACAATGGGTTTATATAATAGCTTTGGAATATTTTTCCTGTTATTTTCAGTCTCTTTTCTTATGTATGCAAACAAGGTGCTAGCTGTTATGATCACTGATACCAACTGAGCAAATGTTTTCGTTGAGCTTTCCATGCTGATGCACAGGTATGGCTTTTGTTTTTCTCGAGCTGATAACAGCTCACTTTACCCCTACCAGCGAGCTGTTCAAATTAATCCCTTTTGTGTGCATTGCTTTGCATTCGTAAGCACCTAATTTCATTTGTTCCTGATGTTGAATCGCTGGTAGCTCCCACACATGGAACAGTAGATACTACATAGATACTAGAATACAGGGCAGAGAATGACAAAAGCTGCTAAAGGACTGCCGCTCTAGCTCCTCAAGAGAACTAGGTAGAGTCTTGTGTTTCTTTCCTGGGTTGGAGGAAAGTCAGCATAGTTCTACTTTCCTTTCAGTCAGGCATTTATCTTAATACTTACACATGGGAAGACTGCATTCATTCTGCCTTCTGACAGCTTCATCGTGGTCTCTTCAGACCTTCTGCTGTCCTGAGGTACTTAGGTTTGACTCAAAACATTGGTTACCTTAAGGCCAGTCTGGCTTCTGTCCTGTTTTTTTTTCAAGTGATTTCAAACCAAAGAAGGGTGCTCGGCTGCACAACATGCTGTTGTTTCGCTGAGATTTGGGGATCTCAGATGCTTAAAGAGCAAGTTAGGCCGCTTTGCTGAGAGCATAGATTAAAGTAATGTTATTGTCAAACAGTGCTGTTCAGGTTAACGGAGGGCTGAGAAATTTTGCAAAACAATGTATATATATTTGCAGTGAAATTCACCTATTATAACACAAATACTCCCATGAAAATCCAAATTAGATCTCAAGATGAAACACTGATGTTTTGTTTATAGCATCTTTCACCATTCATATGTGCCTTCAGTTCTGATATTTTATTCCTTCAGGATGACACAGACGTTATTTTTCCCACATCCCATATGTCCAAATCACATATAAAGATATTTAGCTCAAATACCATGGGTGTGAAACATTCCACACTGTGGGTCCAGGGTGACGTTTGGCGTGTCTTTAACATGCTGTGGTGTTCAATTACAATACAGCAAATTTATTTTTGTGCAGCGTTCTTCATTGAAAGTATGGAAAATTGCTTTGCAGTGAGTCATCTGACAGCTAAAGAACTAAAAGTCTGTAGTGATATTTAAAGAGAAAGTGGCTCAGAGCTGACAGAGTTCAAGACAGAAAAAGAAACAGAAATTAAAGAGAGGGCCTCCAACCATGGAGAAAATAGCGACAAAGACTGGTTAGGGGGAGGAGTGATGAGAAAGCCAAACAAGCTGAGAATGTCAGAGACAGTTCAGGAGATTATGCATATCATTCTGAAACGAGCATTAGGCTTCAGATGTCTCTCCTGTATTACACCAGCCTTAGCCAAGCAAGGTTGCTTTGACCCTAAGAGAATGGTGTAAATCCAGATAAATAAGAGTGCTAGGCTCAGGACACTGTTAGGAATTTAGAAACATGCAGGTAGGGATTGAGGGAAGGATTAATGTCTTAACTTTCTAGAGCAAAACATTAGAATGTGGTGTTTTCACTTTGGCTGAACACCAGGCACCCACCAAAGCCATTCCATTACTGTCCTCCTCAGCTGGACAGGAGATGGAAAATATTACTGAAGGTTCACGAGATAAGGGCAGGGAGAGATCACTCACCGATTACTGTCATGGGCAAAACAGACTCAGCTTGGGGAAACTAATTGAATTTATTACCAATCAAAATTAGAGCAGGAGAGTGAAAAGTAAAATCAAATCTTAAAAGCACCTTCATNCCCAGGCTTAACTTTATTCCCAGTTCTCTACCTCCTCCCCATCAGCAGCGCAGGAAGATGGGGAATGAGAATTACAAGCACTTCATCTCCTCAGGGAAAGGAGTCCTTCCCCTTTTTCAGCATAGGGTTCATCCCATGGGAGACAGTCCTCCACTATGAGTCCTTCCCACAGACTGCAGCTCTTCATTAACTGCTCCAGCGTTAGTCCTTTCCCACAGTGTGCAGTCCTTCAGGAACAGATTCCTACAGTGTGGGGTCACAAGTCCTGCCAGCAAACCTCCTCCAGTGTGGGCTTCTGTCTCCACAGGGCCACAGATCCTGCCAGGGGCCTGCTCCAACATGGGCTTCCTATGAGGTCACAGCTTCCATCGGGCTTGCACTTGTTCGAGTGGAGGGTCCTCCACAGGTGGATCTCTGCTGCACCATGGACCTCCATGGGCTGCAGGGACACAGCTGCTTCACCATGGTCTGCACCACAGGCTGCGGGGGAATCTGCTCTGGCACCTGGAGCACCTCCTTCTGCGCTGACCTTGGTGTCTGCAGAGTTGTTTGTCTCACCTATTCTCGCTCTGCTCTTCTCTGGCTGCAATTGCTTCTGCAAAATAACTTTGTTCCCCTTCTTAACTATGTTATCTCAGAGGCGTTGCTGCCATCACTGATGACTCAGCCTTGGCCAGCAGCAGGTCCATGTTGGAGCTGGCTGACATTGGCTCTGCTGGACATAGGGGAAGCTTCTGGCAACTTTTCACTGAAGTCACTCCTGTAGCCCCCGTGACCAAAATCTTGTCATGCAAACTCAGCATGTAGAAGAAAACTGGCATTCTGCAATCAACGATGTTTAAATGTGTGAGGATTTTGTTAGACCATGAGTAAGAAAATAATTAGTTAGACAGGAATTATTATAGACAGGAATATGGACTTTAGCAGCAGTGCACTCAGAGGGAAGATGGGTGTTAGCTTCTGGCCAAATTTTCCTTGGCTAGTGCTAGAGGGGCTAACACTCAGAAGTGAGTGTGTGGGAGCAGCAATCAGTTCAGGGTCAGAGATTACTTTAAAACTCGGGCTTTGTGTACAGGGATAAGATCTGAGTAAAGAAGCACAAAAGCTGTCTTGAAGAGCAAGAGGGACTTATTTCCTGTGACATTTGAGGCTTTTGAAGAATTAGGTAGCAAGGAAATTATAATGTAGCAAGGGAACAACATAAGCAAGGTAGGCTGTTAAAGAGATTGGAGATTACTTACCAAGGTCACTGTTGCCTTGCATGCTTTTCCCATAAAGTTGATGTCCAAAACTGAGCTAGCAGTAAGATATCCCAAAGGAGGAAGAATGTTTAAGGAGGAGAAAATAGATGAGTCAAAAAGAGATGCCTGGTGTTTTTAAAGCACAGCATTGTCATGAGTGGATATCATCAGTATAAACACTATCATCTTTCGTTGTAAATTATGTACATTCTTCTTATGTTCTTGGTCAAGTCTACCGACGGGTGGTGTGCGACTCTTTGGGGAGCTCTCTCATGCCGTGTTGCCCAGTCTGCCCATACTGTTTTTTGCTCTGGGGAGTCTTTTGACCTCACTCTGTATAGAACCATATTATCTGCCTTAAGAAAGTAAATGAGATGTAAAGTATGTAGCATGAAGGAGAATACAGTCTTTATTGAAGCAGAAGGGAAAAAAGCTTGTCTTTTTAATGCATTCAGAAAAGTTGACTTTGACATTGTAGTACTGAAAGACATTGTAAGCATAAAAGTAAGGTTAGAGCCACTCAGATATCCCAGAATTTGAAGGGTGTCATATTTCATTGTATGCAGTTCTAAAATGCTTATTACAGATCTTCTTATTTACAGCTCTCATGTCTCTTTTGAATCCACAGAAGAGGAATATCAAGGGCAAACCAAGAGAAAGCGCATTCGAAGGAAGAAACAAAAGAGCAGTTTACAAATCTCTAGTAATTTACATGGAGAACAAACAGATTTGGGAATGCAAGAAACTGTTGTTCAAGATAATTTACAGCTGCAGCAAACAGACGGTCCCAGAATAAGCAAAAACAAAAAGAGGAAAATGAAAAAGAAGCGACAGAAAGAAAAAAAGAAAGCAGCTGGCTTAATAACAAAAACTACCGGTGTGGATTTTACGTATCAGCCTGACAAAAACAACAAAGAAGCAGCAGCAGACTTAATAGACATAGATGAAAAGGCAGATAGCATTCTGGACTTCCTGCAGGCAACACAACAAATTTATTTTGCTGACAGTATGTACCGCTCTTTCTCCTTTCTTTTTATGAGTATTACCACACAGGGGAAAATGGTTATGCATTTATTACTGCTGTAAAATGAGACAAATCTGCTAAAGAAGTGTCTCTCTTGAACTCAGTAAGACATGTGAGTACCTAGTGTTTGTCCCACTTTATGGTGTGTACATGAATATGTAAGAATTCACATCGATAGAAAAAACCTGTGGTCCTATGTCTTTAAAAATATACATGATGTTCCTTGCTCTTCTCTTAAACACTCCGGTGCCCTTGGGACAAGTGGTTAAAATTCTTCCCTCTGCAAGCAAACACCCAGAAGGATTACTTGCTTTCAGAGAACTTCAAATGAGGGCAATTGTTATCCTTAACTACTTTTATGCTTGGTATCTCTGACCCAATCTACTTTTCAGAATGTTCTCCTTCCCAGGATGAGATTTATTTGTATTCTATAAGGAAATCTAGACAGACAGCATGTAAAGGAACAGGGAAGGTACTATTGGCACTGGGAAAGTATACTGGCATAAAATGCTTGTGAACAAGATGAATGGGAACTGACGCTCAATGTACATTCCATAGTACTTTGAAAAGAATTGCATGGATTTATCCCTAATGGCCTATTGAATGTTCACTGGTCACTGTGGAGCTGAATGGAGAATATTAAACAGCTTACCTGCCTGTAGTAGTCCATCTTAAATCAGAGCTGTCAGCTTCTAGTACCATAAAATTCATCTTTTGGTTACAGAATTACTGTAAAAACCTTGTTAAGATGACATCAGGGATTTCATGTTAATTTTTTTTTTTCAAGATCTATACATAGAATTTTCTTTGCGTAATGTTAAATTTTTATGCTGCATCAGGTGTTCTTACTAAGCCTAGCATTTGAAATCTATCCTACTTTCTGGCTAAGGTATTTCCATCACCAAAATTAAGAATTTTACTACTTCTCCATATGGCTAAGTAAATGCAAGCTAAACTGCATGCATTTGCTGTAGTGGAACTCCAGAGTGACCGAGCAGGATTGAAATTCTTCAAGTTCTACTGTTAACACATGACCCAGAACAGAAACCTGATCGATTGTCCACATCAACAGCTATGTTGCATGTTGAGTTTTAAGAAAGAGTGTTGTTGAACTTCCAGCTTTCCTGCAAGTCAAGTTCAGGTTTTGGCAGACTGACTGGCCCTAGTTTCAAACCAGCAGATCAGAGTGTTGAGCCATTGAGGACCTTGGAAGCCACAGAGGGGAATTCTTAGGTGAAAGGAAGTTCATCTGCAGATGGGATATGACATCTATAAATCAGAGTGTGACTAACTTTCTTGTTAGGCAAATCCCAGTTTTTATATAGATCTGACATTATGCTGTTTGCCTTTTCTAGTTGAATGACTTTAACACTCCCCTTTTTTTTTGGATGAAATTGGAAGCCATTGCTTTTAGCAGCATTTTCAAATGGTCGCATTGGACTATACTTCTAGGACATAGATTAAAAATCTGAATCGGGAAAATTCTGTACTTCTCAGGTGTCAGAATTAAAGGGAGTTTGGTTAAAGGGACAGACAACACATTGTTACTGGAATGGAAGAATGAATTTATGGTTTATTACTGCATAAACAATTGTATTCGGGTGTGGCTGAGCTGGAGTTCATTTGCGCACAGCAGCCCCCACAGGGCTTTGGAAAGGTGTTGGTAACACACCAGAGTTTTGGCTACTGCTGGGCAGAGCTGGCATCGTATGAGCTCTGTCTCTCCAGCATTCCCTCCGTCAAGGGGCTGGGAGTGGGCAAGATCCTGGGAGGGGACACAACCAGGCCAGCTGACCCAAATTAGCCAAAGGGATATTCCATACCAGGTTACGTCAGATCAGATATAAAAGCTAAGGGAGGGAGGAAGAACTGGGGGCATTTGTTATTTTGCAATGTTTGCCTTCCAGAGCAGCCACTCCATGGGTGAAGCCCTGCTTCCCGGGAAGCGGCTGAACATCACTCGCTGGTGGGAAATAGAGAATAAACCTTTTTTCCTCTTTAATTATGTGTGTGCAAACATCCTCTAGTTTTGGTGAGGTTTTTTGTGGTTTTGAGTTTTTTCAGCAAACTGCCTTATCTCAACCTACGAGTTGTTTTTCATCTCATTTTCTCTGCCCTGTCCCGCTGGGAAGGGGAGTGATAGAACATCTTAGTGGGTACCTGGCATCCAGCCAAGGTCAGTCCGTTACAACAATGCATGTCCTTCTCGGCTGTCTTGCGTGCTCTAATACTTGCTTTTTAAATAAAAACATAAAGGTGCGATGCCGAGGTAATTGTTTGCCTCCAGAAGTGCTTTGTCGCAGTTCCACAGAGTTGTTCCCTTCTCCAAATGTGTGTTTAATTTATAATACATAGTGTGTAGGAAGCAAAAACACAGTGCTTTGGCCACAGTACAGTTTCTTAATCACACCTTCTTCTTCTGCTAACTTTGAAAGTTTGATTCCTCTCGCATTCCTATCGTTATGAATCTTGTTGTCCTTTTTACTTATTGAATTTTGTAGTTTTCGCCTTACCATTGTTTTAATATTTAACAAAAAATCTTTAACAAGCTGCTCTTTAGTACCTGATATTTGGTTTTCAGTTGGACTAAAAAGGAAGATGCTGTCTTAGAAAAGAAAGTATAATTAGGAAAATTCTCTGAGCTCACTGAGTATTTTTTAACATAGTTTTCTAACTTTTTCCAGAGAAATCAGAATGCAGAGATGCTGCTGTAAATTCAGCAACTGCCCAAGAGCTCTTACAACGTCTTGAATCTCACACCGTCTCTGCCTCAGATGTGACTCACCTGCATCGGCTGAAATCCCTTGTATTGCTACAGGATATTGAGAGATTGAAGGATGCTTTGAAACAATTCCAAGAACAATCCATGATGTCTCCTGGTAGGTACTATTCACTCATGTTCATACACTGATATTTTTTGTGTGAATTAAAATTCACATCACTTTATTTTTTTTTAATTAAGAAGCGGTAAATAATTGTATAATAGGAAATAAATGCTTATACAAGATATGAAATCATAATTCCCACCAAAAATACAGTGATATCTCCATTTCCTATTTGTTTGCAATCAATATAGAAGCTTTTCTCACTTTGCAGCAACTACCGAATACAAGATGATTCAGGGGTTTAAACCAATATTTTTTAAATCTGAAATGTTTTAAGATGTAATCATATTTAAAGCATATTTTTAATACATTCCCGTGGTAGACTTTTTAAATTGCAGGAATTAACTTGTTTATCTTGGAGATTTCACTCCTCCAGTTAAGGATTAATTTTACATGCATAAGAATCAATAAAACCCATTATTTTATTTCTTCTTGGTCACCACGTGGCTTCTTTAATACACAGACTTTGCAAGCTAAATTTTGATTGACAGTTTTGGTTTTGTTCAAATATAAACATCTGGTTCAAGCTTCTAAAAAATACTGTTGATAATGTAAAAATTTAAAGTTACTCTTTATAACAAATGATATTCTGAAGTCATTCATAAAAAGAAAAATTACCGTGTTACTAAATCTTGTCATGCCTGAGGCACAGGCTCCTTCTGTTCTTTATTACAATCCTTACAATTTTAGTAGAATCTCTTCCTGTACAGTTAATAGTTCTTCAGGTGAATGTGGGATCAGCATGTAGTCCAC
The DNA here is from genome assembly GCA_013398855.1 of Mohoua ochrocephala. Taxonomy (NCBI): domain Eukaryota; kingdom Metazoa; phylum Chordata; class Aves; order Passeriformes; family Acanthizidae; genus Mohoua; species Mohoua ochrocephala. Next base: position 342,278 of record VZTA01023367.1, on the reverse strand, counting down.
ACGAGGTAGAATGATTCATTTTCCATGTAATCTTCATTTAAACAGTCGTTGCTTCTAGTCATTAGAACTTGTGTTGCAGCATCAGACAGAAATCTACAAGATGTGCTGAATTTTCTTGCCTCCCAAAGAATTTAATCAGGGTTGAGAGCACTTGGCTATGGCATGAGAGAATCTCAACCATTTTAGACTGTGCTCCAAGTCTCTTGAAGAATAACGGCGGAGATGATAGGAGTGTGGTAACAGTGTAATTAAGACCATAGCCACCAGAGGCTTAGCAACAGCATTCAAAGAAGAGACATCTGCTCGTAACTTCATTAAATAATTTACAGCATGAGAGTGGCTAAAGATCCTCAAGACTGGAGCCTCCTGAATGCCATGTGTTGGACAGAGAAAAGAGAGAATTCCTGCTTGTGGAGTTCAGAGCTGATACATTTTGAAAACGATGCTCTTAGAGAAGTACATGTGTATTCTTTTAAGGGTAGATGACAACACTTAAGGTTCTGATGGATGTGAAGTATCCCCATATACATGGAATGAAATCCTTCTGTGCATTTCAAGCCTACAATCTCCCATCTTAATTATAATCACATTGTCTCACTGGATGTAATACATGTGTGCAAACCAAGTAGAGCTCAACAGGAATAGTGAAAATGGTATTGGCCCTTTATTGAATGAACTAATTCAGCTTCTCTTGATTCAATCCAAATGGAATTAAAGTGACAACATTCAGGATGTTCTTTACAGGCGTTATCTAACTTTTATACAATACGGTTGGAGTTCTGTTGGGTTTTGCAGTCTTGAGACAAGTTGCTCTGTTTACTTTTGTAGAGCAGAAATGTCAGACTGAAGAGAGAAAACAGAAGCAAATTAAACCCCCTAATTTTCCAATGTATGTATTCATCACTTGAAAAAGCTCAAGACAATTTTCTGCGTGATTTTTAAAATTCATTAATGTTTCTGCTGGTACAGCCTGGAATTGTTTACTCTTCCAGTTGATTTTTTTTCCCCAGTAACTGCTATCACTCTGGGCTCAATTCTAATCTCATTCCAAGTTCACAGTGGTGTAACCATAGTAGTTGATTTGATATTCATGAGGTACAACAACATAAGAAAGAGGAAAATAGATTCTTATAAATTATTAAAGGATAATTAAGCACCTGCTAGTCATTAATTTTCCTCAGCAGACTATAACAAATACATTCTATTTGTAATTCAGGAAATTCAGTGAATGAAAACATAATGCTCTGAAATTTTACTTTGAATTATGCCTTTAATTATACTTCTTTTTTCCTACATTTGGCTCAAAATCAGGTCATCTTGTCCAGTGTGGGTTTTTTACATTTTAGTTTTCACTCCCAATGTGAACAGGTGATAGGAGTTATTTCAAAAACCTGTTGTCTTAACAAATTCAAGTTCTTATTATAGAAAGACAAGTAAGAGCCGTTTATGAAGGTAAAAATGCACAGTACATAATAGTAATCTCTAATTTTTTTATGACTTTGTCTTATTATCTTGCCTTTTTACTCTTTATTTTTACTGGGGCACGATGTACTGGAAGGAAAGGTCATTCCATATTAACATGATAAAAAACTTGATTTTAGGAAGATGCATTATTTCTACAAAACAAACATTTTATTCCCTGTATTTCAAGAAGCAGTATGTTAACCTTTTTTCCCATGGTTATGATTCTACTTAAGATGCCATCATCAAAGAAGTAAAGATAGGTGCTATGTTTTGTTCCGTTTTATCTTTAATTCCAGGAAGGGAAGTGTAAGAAAAAAATGAGAAGTGACGCATCTCTTCATATAAGTGCACATTCTCCATTAGTAAAATTTACAAATTAGACATACATTATGTCTTTTATTTCCATATATATGTATGTTATGGTTTCATCCAACTTTCCACTGGGGTTACCAAGTCCCACTTGGCAAGCTTATGCCTACTGATGATAAATGTGCTTTAGAATAAAGCCACGGGCTGCTCGAGGTCTGCAGATTACAAACTGAAAAACACTGGTTCAATACCATGATTTGGTATCTCCTTTGCATCTCGTAGCATGTTACTCAGATTGGAAATCACAATGCATCCAAAAGAAAAAAGAAACAAGAAATAAATTTCTGTTTTATCTGAAACTCTTAGATCCTGCTATTTGCAGTCATATCGAAGAAAGGCCTAACATGAGTGATGGTAAGGTCTGATAAATTTTGCAGGAAAAGGAAATGCTAAGAGATTCAGACACAAAAATTATCAACAGTAGTTACTATCTTTTAACCCTTCATTTAAATGAGAAAAAATACTTGAGAAAATCTCTATGGTTCAGAGGTACTGGTTGTACTGTTCAGTTGTCATCCTCCATCAACTTACCTTGTGCTTTGTGCTTCAGATTACTCCATCAAGTTACCTTTGGCCTTGTACGTGGGTGGTCAAAGCTGAGGTTGGTCAAGAGTGTTCATGTGAACATGGTTATTTAGTGTCATTGTTCTCAGTCTGTAAAAGAGAACAAAATGCCCTATTACTATTTCCATTTATTTTTTGTAGCCTTTAACAAAAAGTACTTACCTCTACCTAAAATCTTCTGTAAGCGCAGGGAAGAGAATGCTCAGAAGTCACATAGACGCGGATTTCTCATGATGGGGGCTTTGCTGATCTCTGTTAGAAAGTCCGTGGCCGTTAGCAAAAGGAAGCCAGAGACCTTCATGATCCTCCACAGTGCAGTGGACAAAGGAGAAGAGACTGGAAGTAATGCTCCTTTTGGTGGCTGGAATCTAGCTTTTGAAATGAGAGCTACTTAATTCCCATTTCACATCAATTATTAAAGCATAGGTGATTGCCTAATTAAAAAAAAAGTCATTATCTCCTAATTTATGAACTCATTTATGAACTTCTACTCATCAACTTCATTCTATTATCTATTAACATTTTCCCTTTGTTGGTTAGTTTCAAATCTCAAACATACTCTTCCCTTGTTGCCTAGGAAATTATCACTCATGGCAGAGCTAGAAGCTTCTTCTGACTGCCTTTTTTTGGAGAACTGTCATTTATATAAGTCTTTGTTGCGGGGGGAGGTACATTTTGCAGACCAGAATTAATACAGTTACCATGTGCCAACAATGCAGAGGCTGGATATACAGAGGACTTAAAATGGTGAAATTTACATTTCTTTTTTTTTGAATGAATGAGCATTCAAAGAAAAGGAAAAGATATTTGAAAACTGTATTAGCATAATGTTATAGAATCATCTTAAATGTGATTATTATGTGATAAGTACTGCACAAAGTCCTATCATTAAAAATCAATGAAGTCACATAGGTAATCTCTGAATTAAGACAGAAGCTGTAGCATTTTGAGGCTTTAAGGCAGCTATCTGTACAATATGACTCCTTCTCAACGGAGGCTTCTAGGTACTACGGTAAGTTAAATAATGATGTGTGAAATTACTCTCCAGACAGAAAGAAGCCTTGCCCATATGAACATGTCATTTCAATCGCATTTTCTTCTGAATTCTTGAATCATAACAAACAGGAAATTTCAAAGTGTACGAACAAAATTGTTTCTCATACAAATGACTGACCTCCTAAAATAAAATGCACCTGCTTATATAGAAATTCATATGTATTAGTCTTCAAACTCCAATATCTGCATTGGTTTTACTGAAATGTTAATATCAAATGGAAACAGATGTTCGCACAAGTCTTTTTCTTAGTGTTCAGAAATGTCATGAAGGTATTTCAGGAGGAATGTGTTTTCTTTGTTTTCAGATCACGCCAAGGTAGCCACATCTCTGTTTCACTACTGGATTACAGATATCCTTCCTGTGAAGAACAGGAAATAAAGCCTTGTCCCTGTGTCTGTATGCACAGGATTAAAATTTAATATACAAACTCTTAACCAAGTAGCAATTGTTCAGGAAGAGCAGTGTCGATACACATTCTACACCTTCAGGTAAATGAATTATTTTTCTGTGTTACAAACTCCAGAAGACAATAAAGGTATAACTACAATGTGACTTTTGTGATTGGTTAGTCAAGAGTGTGGCCTGAGTCTTCAGCTGCATTAATATGTACGTTTCACTTCAGGATAAGGGACTTAACTGGAATGATCAAGTCTCTATCAGGTATTTTGTTTAAGAAGTATAGTATTTCCTTTTTTGTTTGTAAATTTACCATTCCTTTCTGGAAGCTATATTTCTTGACTTTTTTTGTGTATCTGCTTGCCTGGAAAATAGAACTATATTTTTTTATATTTAAACCTAAGCAACAAAGTGTCTGAGGAATGTATTTTTGCTGAATAAACTGCTAAATTGTGGAAATAGATACGTTTCTACGTGTGGGTCAAGTAGGTCCTGTTTGGAGTTATGCAGAAACTTGGATGGCATTTTCAGAACTACTCCATGGCTCAGCCTGTTACGATCCTGTGGGTTTCACTTACTGCTCAGTTATGGGACTGTGTTCTCTCTCACTGATCGCTGTGTAATCTGTCTTCTACTGTGTAATATTTCTGCTACTGAATTTATCCGAGTGTGGTTACTACAGTAAGTAATATTCGTGGTTGTAAAATGTTTGGGAATCAGGAAGAAAAAGTGCTTTGTGCGAGGCTGTTCTCTCAGCTGTATCGTTCATCGGGTAGTTGATACAGAGCAAACCATGTCTTATATCTAGTTGTGTTAGCTTTGTCATTAGTAAGATAGGGGCAACATATTTAATTCCCCCAAGATGTGCTTGGAGATATACTACTGATGAGACTATATAAACATTGCATGGGATTTTTGGCTTTGTTTTTTCTGTTTTATTATATTTCCTGATACATCCCGTTGCAAGGCATTGGTTTAGTGATGCTCAAAATTTGTAATAAAAATACTATCATACCTCTTTATCATTAATTGAAGAAATTAAAAGGGGTTTGGTAATACACCAAATGATTGCAGGTGCAGAAAAAACAGTCTTATTGCTAAGAGAGCTTTGTGCAGCTCTGAAGAACTTGAGTTTGGTCTGTATCTGGTAGGAAAGGTGTATAAACCAGCCTTTTTAGAGGGGAAATTGTGTTCCCTGTTTTAATGCCCCTGAATTGCTAACACAGAGACCTTGAACTGGAGCTGTGACTTTTCCCTGAGATCCTGTGTGCCTCAGTCCCACATCTGGAGAAAGAAGAAAACATGACTTGGATGTGAAGCACCCCGATACTCTCTTAACTGACTCATGGGAAATGAAGCACTTCATCCTCACTTTAAGGTTTGAATGTCACACAGTAAATGAGGCCTAGGAACTGCAAAAAAGGATACACAGCAACTCATTAGGTAAACATCATCTGTCCTATACACTGAATATGAAAAAAAATAAATGAGGTCATGTAATTAAAGACAGACTTTTGAAACACAAGTGCAAAAGAGATCAAGTTAGGACCACAAAAATAACTGTACTGTCTGCATTTCCTGATACTTGAGTGACTGTGCTGAGAGATGTTACAAGGCTGCTGCCTTGGGTAGACCCCAGGACCTGGTGATTCCTCCCCCTTGTCCTCTGGATCCCGGGTTAGTGAATCCAGAGGATGCCTGCCTGGACTCTGGGCCCTCATGCCTGCTCTGTGGCTCTCCTGCACACCAGCTAGTCCAGCCTGGAACACGCTACCACACATTCACACACTCATCTCACAAGCACTTATGCACTCGTGTCACAGCTTTGTTTATTGCTTTAATTTCTCTTACTTATTATTTCTCTTCAGTGCATTTCTCATAATCATAGAATGATTTGAGTTGGAAGGGGCATAACGATCATCGAGTTCCAGCCCCCCTGCCATGATCAGGGACACCTTCCACTAGACCAGTTGTTGCTCAATATTGAGGTGATTTTTAAAATTCAACTGAATTTTGAATAGCTGCATATAGATGAGCAGATTTTGATATCTTTGCCAAACAGAAATATTTTCACAGAATCACAGAATGAGTAAGATTGGAAGGGACCACAGTGGGTTTGTCTGGTCCAGCCTCACTGCTCAAGCAGGATAAAATATTGTACTATTCCAGTGAGTAAAAGTTTGCAGGTCAAAAATGTACTTTGCTTGAATCAGGTAGTAATGGAGAAAAGATTGCTTTCGGTCTTTCTTTTTTCCCTTTGCTTTTAGCACTGTGAGAGCCTTATATTCTGTGCAGAAATCAGCTGGCCCCAGCTAAGCAAGCCCAGGAGCCATTTCTGAGCGTAGCCAGTTAGTCAGTGATATCTGATGTCTTTGCAAATGACCTGTGATAGAAGCTGAATCTTACACTTACCAAACCTGCCACTGTTGCACTAACAGGGATTATGAAGAGGATAAAGTATGCTAAAGAGTTGAGAAAATTGGACCAAATTCAAGCAGATAAATTGTAGATTGTCATAGTAGATAAATGCAATTGCCTAAGAGTGTATTTGTTTCTGAAACAAATGTGCCAGACAATGGTGTGCTGAACTGCAACATGCCTGAGGACACTTGAAAACAATGCACAAGGGAGCACAGCAGAAAGATCTAGTTTAAAAGCAAAAGACATGGACGTTACTCATAATTTAAATTAGGCAGTGTACTAAAAATGGCAGGGGTTCCATATTTGACATCCTGTTTGCAGTCAAAAAGATTTCATAGATCACGATTTTAATACCCGGTCACTTTTCTGCACTGCTTCTCTAAAAGAAATTGTGCTCAATCTCCTTACACCTTTTCAGGTTTATTTGAGCAGTGGTATAACAATGTGGCTGAGATACAAAAAGTGAAAAATTTAAATTTATATCCACCAGTGAACACTGTTTTTCATTTCACTGTACATGGCTCCTTCAACATAGCAATGAAACATTTATCCCTTTAGATTTTCATGCTAAACTTATAAATGGCAAAGGAGATAGCCTTGAATTTCTGCTTCTTCGGCATCATTCAGTTTAATGAAACCGCTGCATCATGTGGAATTTCTGAAACATGGAAGAGTTTTTAAAGTGGATTTTGCATCAGAATACTTCTGGCTAAACTGCACACACACTATTATTAGCATGTTTCAAACTTCCATGAAGACAGAACTTTAAAATTTTGTGTTTAAAACCTACATGGACTCCAAGAGTAGGAAGAATTTAAGGATCAACTGGAATGTAACCTGCAGGTGTCTTCACAGGTTAACTTTCTAGTGTACATAATTGAACAATGCACAGTAAGTAAGGAGCAGCAGCACAGTGGGAGAGAAATTGGGCTCTGAGAGGCAGTGGTCCCTTACCAGCATGTACAAGGAAGACCACGGAGGCTGAAGTCATTTGAGGCATCTGTAGTAGTGAATAAGCTGGCCACTGCACTTGTATGCAAGGGTATGAGTTCAAAGCCATTATCTCTATATATAGGTACATGTTTTATTCTTAAAATTGCCTGTAAGACCCTAATTTTTCTCTTTTGTGGAAATGTAATGTGAGAATCAATCTCTAATGTTACAGATTTTTACTGCTTTGCAATTGGTGCAATATTTTATGTAGTGCTTTACAATCATGTAGAGTTATAAATTCCTTAATGTGTTTTCTATGACAGCTGGCTTTTCTCTCCTGCACCAGTGTAGGGAGTTACTACTCAATGTCTGAAATGACAGCTGGGGGAAAAAAAGAACTTTAAAAAAAAAACCAAGNAACTTTAAAAAAAAAAAAAACAAGCAAACCAACAAAAAAAAACAAGCACAAGGAAGGAAAAAAGTGGTGAATGGCAGCATGAAGGCAGAAGATTTTTAAGCTGTCTTTTACCAAAGAAAACTTATTTCACCCACTAATACCATGTATATCATAAAACCAGTCCACAGGCGTAGAGTGGAAAGAGGTGTGTGCTATGCATGCACAGTATGCTACACATTGGGCATAATAATAGAGAGAGGTAGTGCAAAAGATGGCAATCTGTAGGATTGGGAAAATGTATTATATTTACTATTTAGGGAAACCTCAGGTTATAGCTATGCAGGTTTTGTAGTTAATTGCTTCAGCTCTAGATTGCTCCTAAGGAGGGCTGTATTGCACGTGTTTCTGCAGCTAATTAAGCTTCACTCTTTACTGCTTTATCCTCTGCATTTCATCTGAGTAAATTTTGTTTGTTTTAAACTGTTAGATGTATGCAGGACTAAGGGGAGGGGACGACATAGGTATTAAAAAAAAAGCAGAAATTTAGATGCTGTATTTGTTTACTATCTCTAAGAATCTAGGAAAAAACCTATATATTCTATGATTATTTGAAACTGCATATGCACCATAGTCAGTGAAGGTCAAATATATTGCTTTAATAAGGTTGTTCTCAAAGTTGAATGCTTAACTTTGTAGAATTAATAGTCTGTAGTCATTTTAATGAACTCCATACTCTGGTAAAGTGTATAAGCAAGCTGTAGTTCTCTTTTACATTCCTACTGCAATGCTAGATCCTGTTTTAGGATACATAATGGACAAAAAAGAAGTGTAATCTAAGATTGAAGAGGATTACACAAAAACAGAAGGAACAAATCTTTGGTTTAGTACTTACTTTTCTTTTGCATCAACTTCAGGCTGCTCTAGGTTGCATCAAGTAGGGGCTGCTTTTCTTCACTTTCAAGATCTTTGCCAGTCTTCTCCATCTCTCATTCAGTGCACAGATGATTCCTCCATCCCTGTCAGCCTCTGGTGTTAGCTTCCATCACCCATTTGCCATACTTGCAGATTTACATAGTTGTGCTTTTTCTCCACAGCGCTTTCCGCAACTGTACAGCGCAATCTCTCCATTGTCTTCCCTTCCTTCTTTAAAGCTCTCTTTTGCCGTGATCCTGCTCAAAACCTTGGCTACAGCCTGGTCAGTATGGTGCTAGGACAACTGCCTACTGTGCTGACTAATGTTGCCTTACTGTCTCCCTCCTCCCATATCAACCTCTCTGTTTTCTCCCCTGTTTTCTCCTTTCCTAAACGAGTAGCAGTTTGATGCAGGATTTGCCTTGCTGCACAGCACCAGCACAGCCAGTTGCTATCACATCTGAGATGTCAGTGTGCTCAGGAAATGTAATGGACCTATCCACAACGGAGAACATGCTTGAACATGTGGGCAAGGCTGCTGATAGTTTACAGTGACTTCATAATTTTGCATTGCACACGTGATCAGTTTAGAGGCAATGTTCTTCTGCAGTGTAGCTTTTACCATCTGAGCTGCCTATCCTAAAGAACTTTCTAATCCCTGGGATTGAATAGCCTGATATAACTGACTGCTTCTAGACATCTATTTTAAAATTGGAACAATGGTACCAGTGGGAGAATTTAGGGCTTTATGTTGACTGGTATGGAAGCATAAATAGGTAAGTCATGAAAACATCTGCATTGCAGACATCTGGATCTTGTTTTAAAAAAAAAAATAGAATAAGGGAATGAAAAAAGATCGTTTACTGCATCTGAGAAAAGGACAGGAATGTGAGTGTTGCATGGCCAAAACATCACTTGCTCCTGATGCTGGTCTGACAGTGGCAAGTTCTTTCAGCTTGGACAGGGCTGTGACCCCCTCTCCCTGGTGTTTTCATGGCTTCTTTTGGGAAGCTACTGCTTGGGAGTGGTAAAAACAAAAAGGAGAAGAAGAGTAAGGAGCTGTTGTACAGCTGTGCCTGGAATTCACCCAACACAAACTGAGGAGATGCTTCTTCTGTTCTTCTTGTTCCCTTCATGTGATCATGCACAAAGCAGCCTCCACCATTTCTCAGGTAGACTCAGTAAAAGCTTGCTGTGTGATTCATTCCTCCTCCCAGTGACAATAATCAAGTGGAAGTGACTATAAATACACAAAGAAAGAGTAACCATTGCTAGGAATACCAAACTGATCAGCCATTACCTGGATTCTACAGAAGGAATCAATACCAAAAATGTTATTTTTCAGAATCATAGGTGTAATCACTGAACTCTGTAGACATAATGATAGCTGTTTGATCTCTGTCTGGCATGTGGGAACTTAAAATGAAGGTCATGTTCAAATCTGATTGGAATTCAGGGAAAGTTGCTTGGCTTATTACCATGACTATAGTGCTGGATTCTATTTACATTGGTAAACAGTTTAAAATACTTGACATGTTATTCAATTAAATCTGTGATTGCACACTGACAGACCAAAGTTCATTGATTTTTCCAACCACATTAAACTAAGTACATGGCACAGTGTTTCATTTAGCCTGTCTGCTTAACCCTTTCACCTTAATTCAATTACCCAGAATAAAATTAATGTGTAAAATATTAAATAACTCTAAATTTCTAAATTAGAAGGCATTGCAAGAATATATTCATCTCAATGGCTTCTGACATATATTTATTACTGTATGATTTACAATCTGCTATGGATCACATTGTTATCCAGATGGCAAAAGTCAGTCAGAAAGTTTTTTCTCTATACTCATTCAGTAAATTGATAGATTCATGGAAGGTAAGACTGAAAAGGACATGAGATTATCTTCTCTGACCCCATCTAGATCCCTGGTCATAAATTTTCCCTTTACTTCAGGGCAAAGACTAGTCTGACAAAAGCACAATTTGTGGTTTTTGCTAGAGCAAGTCGTGTTCAGAGACAGGCCAGCTTGATTTAAAGACATCAAGGAATGAAGATTTAGCCCCTTCTTTAGTCATTTATTCCAGTACTCAATCATTTTCATGCTTAGAATCATGTGCCTTATTTTAAATTTGAATTTGTCTAGATTTAACTTTCGGCCATTAGTTCTTGGTGTGCTTTTCTTCACTACATTAAGTAGTCCCTCACAATGCCACTGTTTTCTGTCCGTGAAAGTTTTTGAACACTGTAATCAAGCTGCAAGGCAACCTTCTTTTTGACACCCCAAGTATTATCTCTTTAAACTGTTTGATTTAAGGCATTTTCTATAGCCTCCACCTTGGTTTTGTGGCTCTCTCATACATTCTCTCCATTTTTACCCACCATTTAGGAAACAAGTCTGCTGGAACTGAACATAGAAACTTAACATGCATTTAAAATCTCAGCAGTGCCAACTTTTGTACTCACTGTTTCACTGGTTTTGGATCAACTTCTTGCCATAGGATTGTATAGGAAGTCCATGTTGAATTATTTTTAATAGTAGACAAGTACTCTTGAAAATTCATATTTTTTGCTTTTCCTGCAAGATGTGATCCATAGTTTTAGTTACAAAGGTGTCTACTGTTTGTATTATCTGTTGTGTTGCATTTCTTCCATCTGGTAATTGAAGAAAGATCCCTGCAACAAGTTCATTAACTGGTGATGAATAAAACAGGTTTGAGATGTAGAAGTTTGCTTGCATTCACAGTTTTATAGTGGGATATGTAAATTTTCAGTTTCTTACAGAAACGGTTCTCTGAGCAGATTTCTAGGCTGCAGCACAGGCACATTAACTGTCAGCATCAGCATGAGGTATCCAAACCCTAAGATGAGTTCAGTGTAAGGATTCATCAGAAATACTCATTGAACTGTGGCTGTGTAAGCCCCTTCAGACAAACCACATAGAGCCTTCAGCTCCAAGGATCTGGCTCACTGCTAATACAGAACGCCTTGCAGGATTCCACAAGTTTCCTTAACTCTCCCCTGCACTGGAAGTCTTAGGGGAAAGAAAGCAGCGTTTCTGTCAAAATGTCCTGGTACTATCCTTTCTTTCAGTCTGATTCCTTTATGCATAAGCAAAAAACATCAAAGTTCAATATAAAGCCAAAAACAGTTCAGGTGTCCTTGTCAGGCTACCTGAGGCAGAAAGACTTTGCTGACTGTTGTGTTTCTAAAAGTCCCCTCTCCATCTACTTTTTCCATAATTTGCAAGGCCTTGCAAAGTGAAAGGTGGTCTCAATCAACCTTGCAGGTACCACAGAGTGAGAATTTGAATGTGGGCAGATCCTGGGAAGCAGCTGGCAGCAGTGGCTTACTGGGGTGGTGTGAGCAGGAGGGAAGGAGTCACAGGTGTAGCTTTTCCCTCGTAGGTTGTGATGGTGACCCACAGACCCGTTCTGCTCTGTGCTTGACAGAACTTGGGAGATAAGTCACAAAGATGAGATGACATTGAGCAAGTGTTTCCAAGAGGATCATTAGTCTTTTGAATAGCAACTATGGAACCTCTCTGTCAACCTTGGTGCAGCTCCAGTTGTCCAAGGCTGATTATAGGGAATCACTGGTGTCCTGAAGTCATAGTTGCTTTGTACAGCAGTCTCTTGAATGGTATTTCAAAGCTAACCAAAGAAAAAAGTCTAAAATTATACAAAAACTATAAAACTATCTTTTAGAAATCCAAACTAGGCCAGTCTTTGCCACTTTTTTTCTTGCTGAGCCCATAAATTGTCGTCTTTCTTTGTGAATAGCCAGATGTTGTGGTTTAACCACATTCAGCTCCTACTTACCACACAGCCATTCACTTTCCTTGATAGCAGGACAGGGGAGAGAATCAAAAGAGCAAAAGTGACAGTTTAAAGACAGTTTAATAGGTAAAGCAAAAGCCACGTGCACAAGGAAAACAAAAGAATAAATTCATCACATACCACAGGCAGATAGGTGTTCAGCCATCCCCAGGGAAGCAGGGCTCCGTCACATGTAATAGTGACAAATGCCCTCACTCCAGATGTCCCCTCCTTCCCCCAGGTTTACGTACTGAGCATGACCCCATATGGTATTGGCTATCCCCTGGATCAGTTGGAGTCAGCTGTCCCCTCCCAGCTCTCTGTGCAGCTCCAGCCGCCTCGCAGGTGGGGTGAGGTGAGGAGCAGAAAAGGCCTTCATTGTTGGAGCGATGCTTGGCAACAGTGAGAACATCCCTGTATTACTGCAGTGGGCTGACCCCAGCTGGATTCCAGACACCCACTCTTGCTCCCCTCCGCAGCTGGACAGGGGAGAGAAAATGCAGCTAAGGGTTTCTGAGTTGATTTAAGGACAGAGAGAGATCACTCATCAAATGCCATCACAGGCAAAAGAGACTCAACTTGGGGATATTAATTTATTACTAAACAAATCAGGAGGATAATGAGAAGTAAAATAAATCTTAAAATCACTTTTCTTCCAGCCCATCTCTCCTTCCCAGCTCTGCCTCCTCCCCCAGCAGTGCAGGGAGATGGGAATGGGGGTTATGGTCAGTTCATCACAGGTTGTTTCTGCTCCTGCTCAGGGAGAGGAGTCCTTCCCCTGCTCCAGCCTGGGGTCCCTCTCACAGGAGACAGTTCTCTATGAACTTCTCCAACTTGAGTCCATCCCACAGGCAACAGTCCTCCCCAGACTGCTGCAGTGTGGGTCACTCTGCCAGGGGATGCAGTCCCTCAGGAACAGCCTGATCCAGCGTGGGTCCCCCACAGGGTCACAAGTCCCACCAGCAAACCTGCTCCAGTGTGGGCTCCCCTCTCCACAGGTCTGCAGGTCCCTGCCAGGAGCCTGCTCCAGCACAGGCTTCCCACAGGGTCACAGCCTCCTCTCAGGCATCCACCTGCTCAGGGTGGGTCTCTTCCATGAGCTGCAGGTGGATGTGGATCTCTCCATCCCTGTGGTCCTCCATGGGCTGCAGGGGCACAGCTGCCTCACCATGGGCTCCAGGGAAATCCCAGCTTTGGTGTCTGGAGCACCTCCTGCCCCTCCTTCTGCACTGACCTTGGTGTCTGCAGGGCTGTCCCTCTCACATATTTTCACTCTGCTCTTCTCTGGTTGTAATTACAGATGTGCAATAACTTTTTTTACCTTCTTAACTATATTATCACAGAGGTGTTACTGTCATTCCTGATTGGCTCTGCCTTGGCCAGCAGTGGGTCCGTCTTGGAGTTATGTGGCATTGGCTCTGCTGGACATGGAGGAAGCTTCTGGCAGCTTCTCACAGAAGTAGTGAGAAGTAGTGCTGTAGCCCCTGCACTACTGAAAGCTGGCCACACAGACCTAGTACAATTATCAGCCCTGTTTTCAGCACAAATCCAAAACAGCACCACAGGAGCTACTGGGAATTAACCCTACCCCAGTCAAAACCAGCACTCCAGGAAAAACCTACGCAACAAAAGCGTTCTGCTGACAGTTGTTTCTCTTCTTGGGGTTCAAATCTGAGTCCATGGACCTGAGTATTATCTCAGTGCATGGAATGGTGTGCTGGCAATGCATTATGCCCTGCAGCATTATTCATCCCCCTTCCCAGTCCAGCAGCCTGTGCTTTTGAACAAGAGTCATTACAACTGGGCATGCTGTGCTCTGGGATGCCTTAAGGCAGCAGAAATGTCTGCAGTCCAGCTCTCAGCTCAAGAGTATTGTGCACCAGGATATTAACTGTAAAACTGGCAGTATTGCTTTGGTGCAGAGGCTTCCTCCAGGCACCCACAAGACAGATGGCTTTATCAGTACACAGCCATTCACCTCTGCATTGCAATTGGGAAGAAGTACAAGCAAATTTCCAACTATCTTTGCTAAGCAATTTTACAGCTGTCTATCTGAAATTAAAGCACCCTCTCTTGGTTGTGCTTTGCATTTTTATAGTGACTAGCAATCTTCTTTCTACAGTGCTACACTCAGCCTTCCATTGGGTTTCTGATGCTCACCAAAATATGTGACACTAAGTTAATGAAGATGAGTGCTTCAGGCTGTAGGGAACCAAGCAAAGGAGAAATCTGTGTAATTTGTATAATCAGACACTTCTATAGACAGTGTAAAAAACAAATCATCTCTAGCAAGGAAAGGCTTTTGTGTACAAGTTCATAGGAATGTATTGATCTGCACCTCGTGGAAAGTCTTTGTAGAGCCTAGACAAAGGGCAGCTTCCCACCCACAGCCCATCAGTCCCATTCCTCCTGAACTGAACTGCACGGGTCTTTGGATAGGTATGATCCAAGGACTGAAGCAGTGGGATTCTCGGTAACTGAGTGTCTGTCCCACTCAGATGAGTGGGAATCCATGAACACGTCTCTTAAGTTGGAGTGATTTTTCCATCAGACTCAGAACTTGTCAGAGGTAAATTTTTAAGATGAAGCAATCAGGGCACGTGCACCCCTTGGCAATTGTAGTACCTGTGCTCCAGTTTTCAAATAAAGTCCAACTTCCCATACCTGCGAGGTAAGAGTGATACATCCTTAAAGAGTAGAACCACCTCTCCATCAGGGAAAAGCAGAGGGAGGGCTGAGATTTCTATAAGCGATGAAGTGGGAGGAGTTTACAGTCAGTTCTGAAAGTAACTTCCAGGTGGGAGAGTCTGCCACTGCAGTTCTTAATTCACAGAGAAGCTCTGCGCTGAAAGCAGTCTCTGCATTCAAACTGGAGAAGCCAAGGTCTGATATTCATTAAAAATCTTGTTGACAAGGGTGTGATGCAGGAAAGAGGTTAAAAACTCAAAGGATTTTTTTTTTACCTTTGTATATTAGTGCAGTGAATCCACATTCATTTCCTGCCTTGGAGAAGGAATATGGGAAGACGGAAGAAGCCCTCCATCTGACTCTGAGTTAGAAGAGAAAATCCCAACAACTTCTGTTTTGACCCCTTGATTTGTCTGGGAATACTATGGAAGTTTTGGTAAAAATACAGGACTCCATACAGAGGAAGGAGGGAAGAAGAGTAGAGGGACACATACAACTTGAAGAGGCCTGTTTGCAGATTATTCATAAAGAAACTTTTCTTGCTTTTCTTTGTACCCTTTTTGCCTTTTCCTCCAACTTTTCTAAGTCTACTTCATCCTTTCAAAGATGAGAGAACAAAAACTGCCCATGTTATTAAAAATCCTGATTCACCACACATTTTTTGGAGTGTGCTCTGGTTTGTTTTCTAGTCCTTTTCAAATAATTTTATTGCTTTTTTGACCCCTTACTGGGTATGGAGCTGACATCTTCATGGTATTGTTTTTTAATTCATGAGCAGACCTTACCAGTTTGCGTACTTATGTCCACCATTTTGTGATCATCTACATGGAATTTTATCTGCCATTTTATCTCAAGTTGTCCATGATCATAGTGCTTTTCTGCAGCTTTGCACAGTCAGCTTTTGATTTTAATCCCTGCAATAACTGTAATGGAATCAGCAGTCTCTGTTCTCCCATTATTCATCACCTTTTCCAGGTCATTTAAGACTTTGCTGAGCAGCACAGATCCTGGCAAAAAGTCCCAAAGGATTGCGTTGGTGATTTCCTTCCAGTGGGAAAACTGCATTCCTACTTTTTTTTTCATATTTTTTAATTGCTTATTCATTTCAAATGAGGATCTTCTTAGCCCATGAGACTTCCTTTTTAAGGGCTTTCTTTTTCTCCATATAATTGTAAAAATGCACTTTAATACACCTTGTCTGCTTATTTGCCAGTTCCTCCAAAAAAAATGCCAGTAGGCTTGTGAAGTGTGTCTTCCTTCTACAGATGGTTAATGGAGTGCTTCCCAATATATTTTTCCATGTGTCTGCTCATTCTGTTCCTTGCAGTGGCTTCTTCTGATTTGCTGAAGAAGGACATCATGTTCACTCATCTGTAGTTCCTCAGATCACCCCTGGAATCCTCTGTAAAAATTAGTCATTTCCCCACCTTCCCATCCCCTGCCAAAGACGATTCCCAGGGAGAGGTTACACACTGCGGCTTGCAGTGGTGTAATTTCATCCTTCGGTTGGTTTAGAGCTCTTCGGTGAATTCCATCTGGTCCTGGTGAGCTTTGGGGGTTGTGCCCTGGGAAATGTGGTCTCTGAAGAGAGAACTCCATGCTAAGTCCAGTAGATTGTACTGGAAGGTGCAAATGCTCACTGCTCTGACCGTCATTTTGTTCTCCACTCCTAAGTAATTTGAATTCTGTTCTAGGAATTCCTGCTTGACCTAACAGTCAGACATCCACGACATCAGAATAAAGACCACGTAATGAAAAAACAAATGTTATAGAAATGGTGCTCTTTGGATTAATGTATCTGTCATGCTTTATTTCAGATTTATTGCATAGATTTTTTTACCCTCTTCTTAAGTTGATGGAAGAATCTTGCCGTGCTCAGCTAGAGAGTTCACAACATAAGACAGGTACCTTTACTAGGATTATGCCTAAAAATAGACTACCAGTAGTGTTAAATAGCCACAACTATGCTGGTACAATGCCATGCCAGAGGTAATAGATGTCTGTTTAAGGGATTAAAACATTTAAATTGGAAGACAGACAGTAAGGAATGGGAACCATGTGCAATCAGCAATATGAAGGAAATTGCAAGGAACTAAAACAAGGGAACATACCAGAAAGCATGCAAGAACAAAAATTCAGCTAGCAAGGTTCCCACTAAAGCTATGTAATTTAATTTAAAGCTTTGAAGGATTTTCTGTCATACTTGGAAAGCTCAAGTAATTTATATCTTCTTATATTTCAGTTTAAAGTCTTACAAGGGAATTTACAGACCTTTTGTGGTTTTGGTGGAATAATTCACTAGCCTGTTGCATTGGAGATACGCAGCTTTCTGCAAAATACATTCAGGATTAATCAAAGCATTTACAGTTTCTAAATCAGAAACCGTTTTTGGATGTTACAGACCTAGATATCCATTGCCACTAAATGTAAGAAAATTTCCTATGAGACCACTATGGAAGACTTCAGAACCTCTGGATGTTTAGACACATTTTCTAATTCAGGAATGGTAAACGTCAGTAAAATTCTACATTTTCATAATAGCTCTACATTCTTTTTAACTGTGATCACATGTAGAACAAGTTCCAGCCCCTCCAAAAAGAAGATTGCACAGGGTTGTTTAGAAGGTGGAACGGGTGCTTTTGTGACTCACAATTTATAAAGCCATGTGGAGTATAGTAACTTAAGACATTTTGACTGTCTGAAAATTTTGTTTGAAAGGAACAGAGAGGTACCAATGAAATGACTGGCTGAAGTGGTGTACTTCTGTTGTATATCAGTGCTTGAGAATCAGAACCAAAATAGTGGTCATGCTTTGAGTGTATCTGCATCGTCTTACAATGAATCCTTTTCTATTCCAGAGTCCTGGTACCCTAGATATCCCCACTGCAGCCATAATTTCACACTGTGGCTGTGCTCTGAAACAAACGAAACATGTCCCTGAGTTACAGAAAAGCACAGCATGCTCTATGTTAGGGAGGTTCACACACACAAAATATGGCAGTTCTTTGCAAGCCATCCAGTCATGCACAGGCATTGTAGGAGATCTCACAGCCTCCTACCCTCATCTGCCATACCCAAATTCCTGCACTTCTGGAATTACATGTCAGAAGGCTGCTTCCTAAGCTCTCTCACGTGTGTGACCCTCAGGGACTTGGCATGTGCGTAATGGGGTTGCAATGTGGGAGATACACGAGGAGGAAGAACCCTGTGCAATAGTTGGTTGCATATGCATCTGCTCATGGGCACAGTTTTACCCATCAGAAAGTTTCCCAGCAGCAATACAGCACTTTCGGGAATGATCTGTCTAGCTTTTTACAAACAAATCCAAATTCCAAAGGCTCTGAGCTGTGTGTGTATGTGCAGTGGGCAGGTTACAATGGTTACACAGGTCAGTGTCTATATGCTGTGTATCAAGATGCAGAAGATATCTGGGGTGCTGTGGTGAAACCTTGCATGGTTTGGAACCTCCTGCAGATGGAATGAGGGATGCCCATGAGGACATGGAGTATGACAGTCCAGCTTTTAGTCTCGTCAGCCATAGAAGCAGCAAAGGACATAACATGAAGAGTTCTCAGCACAGATTGTAATAAAATTTCTCATACCAGCTCTCACAGTGAAAAACGCCCACTGAGGATGGCCAGCCAGGAACACATGTTCAGCCTGGCATGGGAGGCAGTATCTGGTGGGTGTCTTGATGTAGACACCCATTTTAGTGGACTTTGGGGAGTGGAGCAGAACGAGGGAACATGCCTTGCTCCTTAACAAGCTCGCCCCTCTGTGCTCCTAAGCAGATGGGAAATTGCAGGCTGTTCACAGGAAAGAGCCTAATGCCTTGTTTCTGTGCAAAATAGCTGCCATTGCGTGTCACTCCTTTGGAGCAATAAATAATCGACTGTCATGGGTTAATAACAGCTAAATGGTACACACAGTCGGAGGAGTGCATGTGGTCTTCAGTAATGATGTGTCTTGCAACTCATGTATCCAGATACATCCACGGGGGTGCCACAGGCTTCCACATCAGATCGGCAGTGCCTTGGTAGCTGAAAAACGGCTTTTATGTGAAAGGATGATACCCACCTTCTTCACAAGCTGTCAGGACTGCACTGCATGTCCTTCAGTGCCCTACCTTGCTTACAGAGTGCGTGCTCTGAATACTGGGACATGGCAGGACAGGGCATGGCACTCGTGAGAAAAAGGGAACTCTGCGAACAACTGTTTCCAGGGTTAACTGGGACTCTGGACCTCTGCTGGAAGTCTGTCCACTGCCCGCCAGATATGAGCCTTACCAGAATAACGGCTGTAGATAAGTCTGTCCAGCAGTATGCACCCAGATGATTCTCAGGTCAGTGAGCACAGCTCTCAGGCCAAGTGTTCCAGCTTCTCTCGTAGCATGTTTTGCTGGTTGACCTCTGAACCCACCGCAGAAGCAGCAAGGCATAAAGTTGTTGCTCCAAAAAGACAATTGTAATTCTGTTGTGCATTTTAAACTAGACCAGCTCTCTAGGACTGTGTATTAAGTGAGATAACAGTAGGTGCCTGTGATTCAGTGTCTTGCACAGCAGAGGCAGGCAAGCTTCTCCCTGCCCGTATCTGCTGGAACAGTTTTCTGTTGCAGTCCAGCCTACAGATTCTGCAAAATTGTACAACGCATTAAGATGGACCCAAACATCAGAGTAGCCAGTGGTTGGCATTGACTTTTCAAAAGGTGCTAGCTGCCATTAAGGTCTTCAGACCTTCAAGATCCCCTGTCTCTCTGTTAATGCCCATTGTTTCTCTTCCTGGGTTTGGGTTGGGTTGTTTTGAGTTTGGTTTTTTTTCATTTTGGTTTTCAGTTGTGAGAGGAATAAATACATCTATACTAGTACACATCTGAGCTAGAGAAAAGATGACAGCAAGTTTGCTCATCCAGCTGATGGCTCATGGATCAGTAACTGTCTGTTCTGTGGGACAATGACTGTGCTGGGATGCTGGAGATCATCCCCCCAAAGATGCTGTAGTTGTATATCAGGTCAGATAGTAACTGTTTATGCAAAGCCTTGAATTCACTCCTTCTCATGTGTTGGCTTTTCTATGGCCACTTAATGTTACTATTGTTGCTTTCACTCTATGAAGACCTCTGCTAAGTGAGGGGAGATGAAACTTGGCTATTGACCACATCCAGAAGTTGGGTAGTGAGGCAAAAATCAGTGTTCAAGGACATCCTCACTGCTTATCAGTATCTGAGAGGAAGGGTTTCATGATCCTTCTTTTGTGAGGTTAAACATAGCGTCTTGTAATATATACTTTTAATTTGCTTTGGTCATCTTAAAAGCCACTCTTCATGAGAGCTTCATTTTGAATTCTCCCGCTGTATTCAGTGGGGTGCAGTTTGTACCAGCTCACTGTACTCTTGTCACTTCTTGCCCTGATCTTAACTTAAACATTTGAAATAGGTAAATTAGAATCGGAATTTAGAGCAACTAGTTCCAAGGCAGGCATCTGTGTGAGCCTTATCTGGAGTTAGGTGAGAGAGATCCAGCCCTGCCTGACAGAACTGGGTTCCAGGTAAGCTTTGGAGAAGTAACATTGTGCTTTGCCAGCAACAGTAAGACTTACCTACCTTTGCTTAGGAAATACTTCGCATTTCTTCCCCCCCCGTAGTTTCTAAAACATACAAATTGCAGCATTTTCTGACAAAATTTGATTTCATGAAAGAATTTCTCCTTTCTCCATAGCCATAATGAACTTGATTTTTTGCTATTATTTTGCTATTACATCTTTGTCAGTTTCTATTCTTTTGTCCCTCAATGGCAGGCAGGCTGCAAACGCAGGAGTAACTGCTTGGCGGCGGAGCTGTGGGAAGTGCAGGAGTCAATGCTCAGCAGGAAATAAATGAATAGTTTAAGCTACTTCAATGGTAACTCCGTCAGCCTCAGCAACACAAATCTCTTGCTGCTGTGTATCTGTAACCTTAGATGACTTTGAGGACTGAACTCTGCAGTCTGTGCCTTAGCTCATCTACACAGCATTGCAGTTTTCTTTTATTGATGGCATTTCCTACTTCTGTCATCAACATACTCCAATACATCTCCTTAATTTCGTGCTTTGCGAAGATGCTACTACGTAACGCAACAATACAACTAACATTGTTCCTGTTCCATGCCTCCCTTATCATCTTAAAATGCGCTTACCACCTTCACATCTCTCTGTTACATTGTGTTTTGCTGCAATGCCTACAAAAATTTGGAAACAGTCTGACTGTAAGTGAGCTGGGAACATCACCTCGCATGCCAACCTATATGTTCTCTTTGTTTCTCTGTGCTCCTTCAACTGGTGGCAGCCATCTGCCTCCCCACAGATTGTAGGCTCTTTAGGGCAGGACTGTCTCTTCCTTCTGTAAGCTGACAGTGCCCAGTCCTGTTACGCCAGCAGAGCTGGTAGTTTAGTTACCTTTGTTTAAGCAAAATTACTTTTAGCTTAGCTCTAATTTTTGAGTAATGCACATAATGACTTGAAAGGACACGCTCTCAGATCTAATAACTGTTAAAGTCAAAAAGCTCAGTATTAGTCATACAGTTGTGTGTTGAGGAAGATTTGGTGGTTCGTTTTCTGTATATGGTTTATTTTATTGATTTGCCTGCAGTGACAGCACTTTATGTTTACTCCTATCCTGCACAAAGTGGTGTAGTGGAAGCTGTGGGTAGGTTCAGAATTCTGCCCCATATTCCTGCAGCCTGGACTCTTTAAGGATGATGAATTTTGAGAAGTACTTCTTTAGTTAAATATCTGGATTGTTTTCAAAATTATGACTTCCAAATGTCATATTGTTCACCAGGTATAGAATGAAAATGGTATATGCTTTATGGGAAATCCTCTTTTAAAATTCTGTCCCTGTATCAGTATAGAGAGCCTTGAGTAAATCAAGCTTAATGGCCCTCAAAGCCGGCAGAGAGTCTTGCTTTAAACCAGTTTATTGTTCAGAAATGTGACTGCACGTAGGCAGTGCCCTGCAGTGTTCTGCCTGCAATCTGTACCCGCCAGGTAGGAGCAATAACTGGGAGACATCAGCCCCAACCCCCTGAGTGTGTGGTGGGTCACAAGAAACTGGTGCCCACCAACGTGCACATGTGCCACCAGCCTGAGGAGCCTTGGGGCTGCCAAGAGCCTCCTGTCTGCAGGTGTGCAGCTGCCTTCCCCTGGCACTGAGGGCTGTTCACCCCAGCCACCCGCGGGGCAGCATTGTCCCTTCTTTGGTGTCACATTCTTGCTCTCACGTCGTCAGTCTCATGACCTTGTCCCAGCAAAGCCAGTAATGTGGCTGTGGCAGGTTCCCTTAGGAATCGAGTGGAGCAGCAGGAGAACCACCTGCCTTGCCCCTGCTTTTCCCACTGTTTTTGGGGCCCAGGCCATGCCCGTGTGCGGGGTGTGGCAGTCGGTGCACACGGCAGCCCTGGCCAGCACCTGCAGCTCAGCAGTGTCAGCATCACCAGCAGGAACCACCACCAGCAGTTCGAGCAGCTCCCAGCGAGGCTTCTGTCCTTCCTGCAGGGGGGACCTGGCTGCACTGGAGGGGAGGCCTGAGGGGGCTGCTCACCTGCGCACCTCTACCCCCTCTTCCTGTGGTTTAACTCATGCACCTGAGCTTGCCTCACTCCTCTCTCCCTCTGCTGCAGGATGGCTAAATTTTTTTTCAGAAATAGATGAAAAAAAAAAAGAAAAGAAAGCAATGAGGGGAAAACAAAGCAGAGGTACATGTAGGCAATGGGCTCCTGTGTGTGTGGGAGCCAGAGCCTGCTAGCATCTAGAGTCTCAAGTGCCACAGGCCATTGCTATTCCAGATTCCACAAGGGTCTCTGATGGCAAGAACTGATGAGCAGAAGAAAGCAGTATGGGATCCTCTCCTGAAGAGAAATTTCTGGTGCTAAAGCTGGGGTGTAGAGGGAAATGTTGATGTAGCAGCCCTTTTGTCAGAATAAAAATAAATATGCTAGGATGTATGTGGAAAAATGAGCTGGGAAAATGGGATGGTAAATAAGAATCATTGGATCACATGGAACACAGGAAAAAAAGGAAAACTGGGAAGTTGAGCCTGATTTTAAGAGAAAACATTTTTAAGGATCTGAAAGAGGATTCCTATGATGGGGGAATCATATAATTGTTAAAGCTGGGAAAGATCTCTAAGATCATAAAGTCCAGCTGTCGAGAGAAGCAGCTGCCTGTGAAAGAGAACTTAACGAAGTCTGGGGCACATACTGAAAGTGACAAGTCCATGAATGATTACTGTCTAAATATTTGAGGCATTTGTCCAAGGGTGGTCAACAGCACAGGCTTCAAAATCTGCCAGAAGAGCAGGGGCCAGAGCCCCGTGTGCTGTGCTTTCCCTGCACTGAGCCGATGTGGGTGATGTTGTCTTGAGAGTCCCTTCTCCACACTCTGGAGAGGCAGGGATGTGATCACTGGCAGCACGGAAAGCTCTTTGGGGAGTGCCAGTCAAGAAGGGCCTTTTAAGAGTGTGAAAAGAATTTATTTCTGTTAGTTGATTCCTGCTGCTTTTGGGGAAGCAGCCCTTGCTGGTCCCAAAGGCACTGGATTACAGCAAAGGAACTTGTAATTCCATTATTGATTTCTCCTCCTAATGGAAATAGAGCACAAGGTGGTGAATATTGACAGCTGAGTTCAAAGTATCCCTTGTCTTTAATACTGCGGAGGATGTCAGCATCTCACTTGCATTCTTAGCTGCTTGATATCTCCATCAAGCAGTGAAGGCATTAGCAGATGAATGAAGTGAGCAGTCTGCACAGCACATGGGATCCCTGTGCTTGTGCCAAGAGAGGCCTCTGTGGCTTTGTGTTGTCCGGTCCCCGGCCCAGGAGGGGCACGTTCATCTCTGCGTCCTGGCAGTGAGGACTCAGTTCTCGGAGGCTTGGACTTCAACAGGAATGGAGGCAACCCCTTGTGTGATCAAGGTTCTCCTGAAACAGCCTGGGACAGTTATTCTTTCAGAGTCCTTGGACACACAATTCAGATTTGGTAGCACCTGCAATTACAGAAAATATTCTACAGTTCAGCTGTGTTGGATGTGGCCGAGAGATCCTTTTTAAAGACGTCAGCCAAAGCATATTCTTTCCTTTCCCTTTTATTTTCCGCACAAAGAAACTTGTTTGGAAAGCTCTCCCTTCCTGAATACCGTGTCACTGGAATCTCACTGCCCTTCTCTGAATGGGAAGAGTTACACACAAAATGGCAGAAATTTTGCAGCTCTTGAAACTCTGATACTTCAGTAAGGAGGCTTTTCTTGGAATGTGAGCAAGGCTGGAAATTTAAAGGAAAACCTCAGTATTCTGTGTATTCCCAGAAAAAGGCAGACTGCAGCATTATCCTTGTCCTGCTCTGGGCAGCAAGCACAGGGCCTCTCCTGATTGTTTGGGAAAGCTGGCATGGGGCATACAGTGAGAAACAAGAAAAAAGCCTTTGACTTTTCATACTATAGGTTTTCATCCCAAATGCGTTTGGGAAGGTACCAATAGGCTTCATGTTAACTTCAGTCAGCTCCCAATTTTATGTTGATTGCTTCCTGTTAATTCAGTATTTCCTATAGCTAAGGGACACAGCACGAAAGGTTTAGCATGAGGTCACTGTGAAAATTGCATATTATAAAAAAAAAAGGAACCAACAGATTGGCAAGTTCCCAGTCTCTTGCTTTTAGTGCCCAGAGAAGTTGTGGAAATATTCAAAGCCAAGTAGGATGGGGCTTGGAGCAACCTGGTGTAGTGGAAGGTGTCCCTGCCTGTGGCAGGGGAGTTAGAACTAGATGGCCTTGAAAGGCCCTTCCCAACCCAAACCATCCGTGATGATTCAATGACGATGATTTAGATTGACACTATACGATGCATTAAACTCTAGTAATCTTTTTTTTTCGAATGAGATATAACGCTGTTGGTGCCAGCGGGGCTGGTGTTCTACAAACATGGTGCAGTGAAAGGAAAATGAGAACTGCCCATTGGATGCTATGTAAGCCAGAGCCTCGGAACAAAACAGAAGCATTCCTTTATGTAACATTAATTAGGCATCTGCTGAAAGGAAGATGAAGAAGTGGTATCATTGTGGAATACCTGTGGAATACCTGTGAAATTCCTGGAATAGAGTATTTCTCCAAGTAGAATTCTGTTTCTGCTCTTTTACAGCAGCAGTATTTCTCAGAGATCTTCAAGCTGCCATAGCAGAGACTATAGGGGTGCAAGTCAGCACTGATCTCTGGAACACTTGTCATGAAAACTGGTGCAGGCTCAATATGCACATTGGTGTTATACTGACTTACAGACTTAAGATTCTTACCCTGCATGTTTACAAGTAGGACTGCAACTGGAATCAAATTCTTCCTTGCTATCTATGTGCAAGGTTGCAGATATTGAATATGGAAAAAAAGAGCTCTCTTAGCACAGTCTATCAATGGACACCACTAAAAGGTGGAGAATTTAATTTTGTAGATTATACTTTACCACCATTTCTCACATAGTGTGCTATATGACTGCAGGAATAGAACTGAATTCAAGCTCACTACAGTGAAAAGAGATCACAGTTTAAAAAACGTTGTAATAACAGTAAGTATCAGATTAGGTATGTTTAGTTTTAAAGATCTAGCAGTAGAAAAATGCACAAGACCATGCATAATGCTGAGTAAAAGGGAATGTTATCAGAAAAGAAAGCACTTATTTTTAAATGTGCCTCCAAATAGCCCTCTTATAATAGCACATCCTTTCAACTTGGGTCATGGTTGCATTAAGCTTCCTACCCAGTCAGGTCATCCTGTAGGTATAAATATATGCTTTAAGTTATATAAACACCATCCAATCCTATTTGCATTGTCACTCTGCAACACAAAATGCTATAATGACCTCCTTTTCCTATGTCCAGTACTATCTATAAAGCAGGCTTAGGTCCTTTTCTTATTAAGGAGGTCAGCTCTCTTAATGAGCTTTAGGCATTCCCAGCGAGTTTCCCAATATTGCAAGACATACCTGGCCCCAGGCGGGATGGTCGCAGCCCTGCCAACACCTAAGTGGTGCAGACAGATCCCATGTGACAGGTTATGCAATGGAGCAGGGCTTTATATACCCCGGGACCTAGAGCATGGAAAGGGCTCGAGGGAAAAGAGCATCAGGTGAGCAAGAAATGTTTGCATACTGTGTTTCTTGGGATGCTTTTGGCACTGTGGCAAACTGCATTAGGCTTAATCTTATGTTTCATTAAGAGGTCAACTTGTAAAACATCCCTGGGGTTTAGTAATGTTTTGTGTGTTTTAGAATTGTAGGGGCTGAAATTCTACGAAGACTCAGAAATCATGATTACTCCTCTCTGGAGAATGACACCTGGGTATATAAGGTTGCTGCAGGTATGATTTTTTTTTTTCTGCTTTTAATTAATCTTAAAAATACCTGTATTTCACTTGATCAGGTTGATTTTATTTCAAATTGTTGCATGGAAAACCCAAGGGAGCGCTGGTTTCTTGTGAGTTAACTCACATAACAACTCAAATAATTAATCCTCTGCTGAAAAGGATAAATGAATTATGACATTTCTTGATAATTGGTATCATGCTGGAATACCAAATGCAGAATATTTGGAAGGAGTTAATTCTTCTGCAGTGCTTAAACTCTGTTTAACTGCTTCTCCATAATTTTCTCTTGCAATGGCTTTGTGTGTTTGGGGCAGTGGGAAAATGCTAATGGAAAGAAGGATACAACTCAGCTGACCCATCAGTAAAATACTTCAGCCAGCTTCTGTGACCGTGATAAGGAAACCTCAGATCAGTATTGACCTCTGGAACACTGGAAAATCAGACTATCAATCATTATATGAAGAAAACAAATAAAAGCATGCATAGAAAACATTTTAAATCAGCTGAATAATTGAGACTAAAGCAGCTATAACTATATATACATATATATACACACCAAAGTAAAACATCTTCCTTATTGTATTCCATATTTTGATATTTACAGAGTATCCATCCTTTCTCTGGAAAATGTCACAGCTCTTAGCACTGTGATCTGCATCCAGAATCATAGACTGTAGTAGCTGAGAGGGGATAGTTGAGTAGTTGAGAGGCTGAGCTAAACATGCTGCGTTTCAGTCCTAGCCATTAATTTCTTTCACACCTCCCTGCATATCTTTTGGTATCACCTTACATAGTAATTCTGTTTGGAATTTCTTTTGCCTTTATTTATTTTGCGGCTGAAGTAGCCACAGACAGACACATTTATCAAGGTCAGAGCACTCAGCTCTAATTCTTTAAGTTCAATAAAAAACCTAGAATCTGGAAGTGAAAAAGAGGCTCCTTGGAATCTGTTGCTCCTGTCAGTGATGCCATGCTTTTCATACTTGGATTGCAAGGGAAAGCATTTTTTAAAAAATCATTATTGGAGGCCAAGTAATTATTTCACTTAAAGAAACCAAATGCAGCAACTAGAAAGACACATGCTATGTTTTAACTCAAAGTGCCAATATGTATAGGAATTTTTGTTCTGCTCTCTAGGGACTCCATGCAACCGTGTTTCTGCCCCTTGGTCAGTGTATCACATGGACTAGGGAAGCAACAGTAACTTAATTTCTTTTCTGGTTGTTATTCAGATGGTAAATAAGTAATTCTTATCTTTGCTTGGCATTTCCTGCTTCTTCATTGGACTTGACAGAGTGACTGTTTTAAGACTTGTCTGCTTGGTCTGTGGACATCATAAAGGACGTTAGAGATCTCTTCTAGCCTTGCTTTCCTGAATTAATATCTAACATTCAAGGGAGCATCCTGTGTTAGTAGCTAATCTGTGGGAAGGAAGAGATCTTTGTTCTTTACAGAATAAGAAAGTTCTTTCTCCTTTATGCCTAAGCCTCCACACTGGATTCAGCTCCTCCTCTCAGGTAGCCAGAGGGAACCCCATTAAAGTCACCAAAATCAATGCGTAGCAATTGAAAGGAAAATCGTATCAGAAATGTGTTCTTTTACAAACTGATAAAAGGGGGGCTTTCCAAAACGTGCAGTAGATTGTGTGAAATGCTCTTCAGTGGAAAGCAGTGTCATACCCTGTCAAATGGCACGGAGAGGAAAAAAGTGCTTTGTAGGTTCCAAAGACCTTGTTTTGTGTTGCACTGAGCTGAATCAGCTTGTAACTTGCCCTGTTTCTCCCTTAGACTCAAGCTGCAGCAAAGATCGTTACCAACCCGTCGGACGCAGCGCTGCAGCGGGCAGCATTGCTCCTGGGAGTGTTTGGGATCAGCATATCCAGCTACAGCACACACCAGCTAACGCAGACAAAGAGATTCCCCTTGAACACTTAAGCTGTGCTAGGACGTGACCCAAGAAGTCCAGGCTTATGTCAATACTGCTGATGAGTGGCTTTTCTGCCTCACTTACCAGGGTGGAGGTAATGAAACACTGCAGCCGTGATTTCTACATGCAAAGTTAAATAGATGGAAGAATTGCAGACTTCTTCAAGAAAGAAGAAACATAACTGCTCTCAGAAGCATCGGATTTCCAAATAAGACAAACTTTCTGTAAATACTATGGACTTCTTTTGTTATCCAGTGTATACATAGAGATCTAAAGGTATAAAATACAGTTACATTCGGAGCAGCTGTAAACAGACCAATGTGGGTGCTGGGCTCTGGGAGTGTCTCTGTGTTGCAGCTTTGACAAATTACTCCAGTGCAAAGACTGGTTTTGCAAAGAAAAAGTTAGAAGCAATATATTCCTCATGACAAGGGTTAGAACAAATGAAATTAATCTCCCATAGACTCTCTGCACTGTGCATTTGGGTATTACAGAATTTGTGCACTCTAGCTTTTTCTGTTGAATCTTAAGCATTTCTTGATGCCTTTTGAGTAGCAGTGTTTGTGTATTGTAACACGAGCTGGTAGCCTTCTGTCACAGCAGAGATGGCCACAGGCTACACCAGCCATATGGTGTTGGGAAGGGCCCATGGCTCCAGACCAGAGAACTTCATAGCTGTGCAGAAACTCTCTGTTCTAGAAAGTATCCGTAAAAATATTGGGTTGGGTTCCATTGCAGAGTTCAATATCTGGCTGTATTCTACTGCAAAGTCAACTCATCCCCTAATATACATTCTGATTAAAACAGAAATAGAGTTTGACCTTTCCCCCCCACTTCTCCCTTGTTTTCTTCGCATTTGGTGCAATAGTTTATTCAGGAATGTTCTCTTACTATTGCTTTGCATTTTTCCAACTGTTTCTGATGTTTTATGTAAACATGGCTTTGTAGGCTCTTCTGTGCATATGTTAGCATTTCAAATCCTTTGTTCTCAGTTACTAAATACAAATATTGTTTTGGGGTCTTTTTCAGTGTTTAAAGTTGTTTCACCTGTCAACAGTGTTTATATTCAACCACTAAGGGGCATCCTACACAGCTGAATATTTTGAACTCTTCAGCTTGCTCATTCCAACATGACAAACCACAAATTGAATCAGGCTGAAATTTTTACTTTTATTTTTTTTTGAATTGTTCTTGTCCCTGTTTGCCTCTCTAAGAAATGTCTCTTCTCCCCCCACAACTCTTGTTAAATTGAAGATGATGAGAAAATCAGTATTTACAAGGTCATTTTTTTTCAATGTGCCAGGTCACATATTACCTCCATCTTGTATAGACTTTTGCTTATATATTTTTTTTTTAAATCATATAATGAAATATTCCGTCTTTTGCCTTCACCTACAAAAAATGAAACAAAATACTTGAACTCCTTGACAAAAGTAAGAATTACACCTCTGGAAAGCATTCAGTCACAGACACTGATGTTATATAGTGTGACCCCCACCACTGCCTTCAGTATGCCATAATTATGGCCTTTTAATCTATCATAGGATTTTTGGCTGCTGCATTTTTGTTAACTGATTTCCTGCTCCCATTCAACATGAATGTAAGACCATTAACACGTGCAGTAACACCATTTTAACAAGATATACTAGAGTAAAATAAATGACTTGGCCACTGAGATGTCCCCATTGGAAATGACACTCATGAGGAATGTGTACTTTTCCCATGAGAATTGTTTTGAATAGTTTTTAAAGCTTTATTTAGTACCAGTGAAAATGACAGGAGGACAACACAGGCAATAGGCACACCGAGTGTGGAGAGACTTCATAAAGGTCATAGGAGCCTCAGGAACATACAGTGAAGCACCAGGGAGCTGTAATTGAAACTATTTACAAAACAGACACGTTTCAACTTGCTGCTGATGAATTGGGCCTGGGCAGAAAATCACCTTTAGGTGAAAAGTTGGGACTGCATCCAGCAGAGGATGTAGGTACTGGTACCTAACCTATCTGTTCCTGTAGAAACCTATACCCAAAGTGCCAGTTTTCTGAAGTGCCTCTGCCACCGTCTGCCAGGCACAAGACAGCCAGGAGCACTTCCCTTTCACTGCTGTGGCTCCCTGGAAGATCTTCTCTCAGGTTTCCCCTCAGCCAGGCGAGGCTGGGGTGTGTGGAGCACCAAGACATCGAAACCTTGTGCAGGTGGCGACAACACGCCCACCACTGGAGGTTGCCCAGAATAGGACTGGAAGCTAAAATCCTGTATCCCCTTTTGTCCTGCTGTTTGTTAGAGCAAACACTCTTTGGCAGAGGAAGGAAAGGCACCTGCACAGGTGCTCCCATGGAGGAGCCCCTGGCACTGTACCTTCCCTCCTGTTCTCCTGAGGGACTGCCATGGTCCCAGGGGGTTCTGACTCCCGCAGGAGGCTGGCTGCATGAGCCTGGCCCTGCTCTGCACCTGCTGCACCAAGGGGCACAAACAGGCAATTAGGACAAGCTAAAACCTTTCCTCCTAAGTGCCTATTAGCTAAGTTTGCCTACTCCCTGCACACGGTGTGCCATGGATTTGGACCTTACCTATATTTGCCATGTTTATAGATAACTAACTCAGGCCTGCAGGCTCAGTATGTGGCTGGGCTCACAAAACCTGAGCAGGATACTGCTCCACGCTGCAATTCCCAAACCTGCCTGTGAATTTTCTCTTCAAAGCTCTGAGCATGCCAAACTTCAAGCATGTGTTTACATCCAATTGAAGTCAAAGGGGGTTTAAGGAACATCCTTACATCCTTTGCCAGACTGAGGTATTTAATCTTTTCCTTGATCTCCGCCAAAGAAGCATTTACATTTTAAATATATTTGTACTTTTGTTTATATGGTTTTACTTCAAAAATGTTGGCAATTCATCAACAATTGAATGCCGATGAAAGTCGGGAGCCTGGTGAGCTTGGGGAGGTTAATGCTGCATTACTTAGTTTTAAGAAACACCAGCAATGGATTTCATTTGGCATATAAATTGTTATGTTTGAGGACTTACCCTCCAGGAATTACTTTGTACCTTCCCTAGCTTGTAAAAATATTTAAATAGAAGTACTATTTAAGCTAGTAAATATTAGATCTTCTTTACAAATACACTTTAAAAGCCATTTCATAAAATTTATTGGATTGGTTTTACTTCTAATATCAGGCAAATATAGGTTAATATCTCCTGATGCTGAACAATTGTAACTCAACTAATCCACTTCTAACAGCAGTAAGTTTTCTAGTCTGAATTATGTCTTGATATATCAAGTCAATTATTTTATTCTTTGAGGAGGAATCACAGGAGATTTTGTAGCTGTTTGATTTGTACGCCTGAGTCCACCTCCTAAAGGCAAGAGAAATGAAAGTATTAAATAATCAGAAACTCAAACATGGTTGTTACTCTCTTCAAATAGACGTAGCATAGACTGGAGACTTGTTTGTGATAAGTGGCATTGCTAGTGAATATCACAGAGCATTCAAGCTCTTTCACATACATGTACTCAGTTATCTAAAGCAGGACTTCTGTCTCCTTCCATCAGGACAGGCAACTAAGGGCAGTCACTCAAGGTAAGGGCACTCATCTACTAGTAAGGGAAGTATAAAATAAAGGGAATGTCTGACATATTTTCATGCACCTTCTGGAAATTATGCTTCTACATCAAAACTACTGCTCTAGACCATTATTTTTCTCTACAGTTAGAGTTGCAGATTGTGCATCTCCCGATGTGCCACAGACCCAGAAGGTGAAGTTGAGTTTGCCTTACCAGTCAGTGGGTGCTTCATCTCTTACGAGGCAGTGGCAATGTCGTCATGGGGCTGAGTCCCTAATTTGTGTATCTGACTGAGAACAGAATGCAAACAAGCCTTCATTTTAGACCATTCATTTTTTCCTAGTGCCAGATTCATGGAAGTCTGGCCTCAGCTGAGGTTTCAGATGCTGCTGTAGTGGTAATTAACAAATTAATAAATTAATAAATCAAACTGGGGCATTGAGGCTGTGTGGGAGCTTCTTTCCTGAAACGTTCTGTGTCTGCATCACCTTTTCAGTGGCAAGTTGTGCAGTGGGTTTATCAGTGGAAAAGCTGTGTGTTGGTGCTCATTCGCTTCCCTGGCTTCAGTCGAACGTGGCCACTGAGACTTAACTGAGAAATGGTTTTACCTGTGCAGTGCAATGGCGCTTCCCTATGGATGTATTAGTGATAAAACAAACAAAAGGAGATATTAATGCTTGTCACATCTTTTCTTACCTTGGATAAAATGCTTTTTCCCCTCTTAGTTATGAGTAGTCAATGACAACACAAAACACCCCCAAGCAGTTTTGCCTTTCATATGACTTTGTTGTTATTCTTCTGGAACTATCGCAGTTTAATAAGGAGGCTGAAAGGTAGTTTAATCAAACAGTAGATTAATAAGGTTCCTAAGGCTACGTTCACTTCAGCTTTCAACTTCGTGTGTAATCATGAGCTATGGAGTGTCACTGACTTTTAATCAGAGTGCTCCCTTCTCTGCAGTGGGTGTGTTTGTAAGCATAAAACAGCCCCAAAGCGCCCAGAAAGAGCTATTTCTTCCCCTCCTTAGCAGCATTCTTGCAAGTGACCTTTCTAAGAGCATAAAAACCATTAATCCACACCTTTTAGAAAGGTTTTAGGAACTTCATGTAATCCACAACACCCCACTGATGAAGTCCATCCTACAAGGGGGACACTGGAGTCAGAGTAGTCAAAGGAGGTGTCTGATGCCAAGCAGGGTGAGGGCTTGAATTAGCTCTCAGTAAGTGCTTCCATGTGTTTCCATTAAGAAACGGCAGGTGAGATCCAGCTCAGCTGAAATGAGTAATGGAAAATTTGGCCTAATCTGCCCACACCCTTAGCTTTCAATACAGAGAGCAGAGACGGGTCCTCGGGAGGCCACTGCCACCCTGGCACCTGGCAGCAGCCTGAAGGTGCTTTGTGATGAGCTGAAGGGATGGGGATGGTTTTCTTACATGTCAAAGTACTTAGTGTTTGGGGGTTCTATAATTTTTCTGTAATTTTCCTGACTAAGGGATGGGGCTGTATCTCACTGCTGTTATTTAAACCAGAGTAAAGAAGAAATGCCAAGGCAGAGTTACCCTACTGCTGAGAAGGATTTTTAACCTTTTTTGGAACAGCAAATGACAAATTGGTTTGTCCTTCACTCTCTGTTCTTCAGTAATGGATTACAGGATCTTGGAACTCTTGTTCTAACAGGAATGGTGGCACGTAAAGCAAAAATTGCTGAAAGCTTGAACAGAATCATCACTGGCTGGGAATAGCTCAAACACCGTGTGCCTTCCCTGTCACAGCTGATCCATAATTCCTTTCAAAATGTGACCTCTGCCCCATGGGAAAAGGAAGCACATGAGGCTGTGCTCTGCTCCGCCAGGTGTTCTCCAGCTGCACTGTGATAGATTCCTGAGGAGAGGAAGGGCAGAGGACTGGAACCCAAAACTTCGCTGCACTATGACCCTCCAATGGCAGAAGAGCCATTGGGCTGCTGCTGCTGCTTTGGGCCAAGACAACCGGAGTATGGCTGAGCCTTCAGTGAGGGTCCGCATCTCTGTCCCAACTGCTGTCTCCTGCTCCCAGAGCTGCTTTGTGGCCCCTCTGAAGCTTGTGGAGCTGTGACTGACCCAGTTTGCCTGTCTGTCTGACTGTCCATCTGTGCACATAAGGGGGAGAGGGCAGGAGCAGACTCTTGTGCTCGGATGCAGGAGGCGGTGTGAGGAGTGATGCCTCACAGCATCAGTGTTTTGTGCAAATCCCCGGCTCTGTCCTGAGTAACCTGCACCCTCCCACTGGCCCTGGCGTTCATCTGCAGCACAGCGCTGGCAAGAAGCTGTTTCAGCAGGTAACTCAGAGTGCCCTTTTCGGTCACTTGCCAGTTACATCCCGTTCATTAGCCCCAGAGCTCACCTGAGGGATCATTTGTCATGCTTCACACCCAGTTGAATTCAACTGTTAATTTGATAGTATAGAAGCGAGAGGAGAAACTAAATAAACACTGTGAGTGTTTGCCCTGAAAAGGTACCTGCAATGGTTTTTTGCTACTTTCCACCTTATTTTCAGTTTTTCCATAGCAATTCTGCTGTTGCGTGTCCCTGCATCTTCCTGCTTTTCCTTGCGAAGCAGAAAGGCCCCAAGGCCTCAGTTGACCCCATCTTGCAGAACAGCATGGGATGGGAGGTGAGGCATCACTCAGCAAAGAACAACAGAAGCAGAACCAGCATCCCTCCCACTGGGTGAGAGGGGCTGTAAATCTCAACCACGAGCCATGCAGTGAGCCTGGGACCACACTGAGCCCAGGGGGGCTATAATGAGCCAATGCTCCCACAATCATTGAGCAAACCTGGCAACTCACTCAGGCTCTGGGTAGCTGTGCTTTAGCTGTGCAACTGTCTCAGTTCAGGTTTGTCTCAAAGTGACAGGAGGATGAATGTAAAGAAACCCACTTTCAGTGGGTCGCTAGCAGACTTTTTGGTTGTTTCTTTTTAAATCATACAGTCTGAATTCCACTTCACAGTTGCTCTCCCACATTAATTAGTTCCTTGCTGAGCAGTGAACTAAAAAGCCCAGAGTTTGCTTAAGGATATCAACACTGGAGTATGATTCTGCACCTTCATTTCACTAAACTTTAGTCACTACATATTAAATATTCATTCTGACTTATTTCCATAAGTTCTGTCCATAGTGAGTAAAAAAAATTAACACCTCCAGAAAAAATTCATCCCCTTCAGGAAGCATCTAGAAGAGGTGGGCCAACTCCCGATCTAATGAGTGCCTCTCTCTGTACTGACAAGGGACTGGACATCTCAGTGTCAGAAAGCTCAAGGCAGCGGAGACAAATCATCCCTATCTCTACAAAAACATTCTGTTCCAATAATAGCAGTTTCCCACTGAAGACAGACACCGAGACAAATAGTGAATTCAGAGGCACAATTTCCAAGCTCTGGGCAGCTTTCAGAGGAAGCCACTGAGCTGCAGGATGCTGTCTCTGGGACCAGGAAAGCAGAGCCTGGGCACTGACCAGCCCCACCGTGGCTCACCTCTTGTATGGAGGCACCTGGAAGCCTCAGAGAGCTGAAGCAGCACTGAGTAGGAGCAAGCTTGCACTGGAGAGGTGGATGTACTGGAGCCTGGCAGGCACCAGGGCTGACTAGCATTTATGAAAGGGGCAGTGAAGGTGCCAGGTCCGAACATCCCCATGGGAAGTAAAAGGTCACAAAGGGCATTCTGTATTTCCTTTGGAGATGAAGCCCTTGCCACCGAGTGAGCGCTGTCATTGGGCTACAGCAGCAGCCCCTAGACAGGAGTTTGCCACGTACCTACTGACCATCCTCCCTGAAAATGGAAGGATGCCCTCTGCGGAGAGAACAGCTTCCAGGCACCCAGAAACTGCAGCATCACTGAAGGATCCACCATGAGGCCCATTCACAACCCCACCAGCTCCTGCCCTTCATCTCCCCATTACAGGAACAGGGACCCCAGTCTGGTCACTCTTGTCCCCTCCAGCACCACCTGTCTTGGTGGGCGTTTCAGGGAAATGACCCTCATCTGTAATGAGTTCATGAGAGATGGCTCACTTTCTGCTCCCCCTGAAACAAAGGGATGGCCACTACCTGCAGGCTACAGGCTGGAGGTGGACTGAAGGCCAGGGTGAAGCCTGGTGGCCACCAGAGCCATCTGCTAGCCCCAGCACATGAGTTGTGGCCAAATCAGGAGGTGCCCATGTGCTGCAGCGACCTCATGATTAATTTCAACTGGCATACAAATGCAATTTAACAGGTTGCCCAGTCTTTTATGTAAGCTAGGAGGGAACAGCAGAAAATTAATCATTTCTGGGTGAGAACTGTAATCTGCAAACAAAAACCCCCAAGAAATCTCAAACAAGCAAACAAAAAGGAAAGTACAGCTCAGAACTGTGCAGCTTTATGTAAAATATGCTTCAAATACTGTCTTGAGTCTTATTTAGTTCATCATTATTTTGCTACCTGAGCAACTTGTATATGAACTGACAAAACATAAAATATCTCAGGTATTTAAACCAGGGATGCAATTACTTTAGGTTCTTCCCATTGTCACTGGAGAGAAATAAATGCTACTCAGTTCTTGGGCGAGCCAGTCCACCCTCCAGAGGCACACATTTCTTTCCACTGATTATGGAGGGAGCCTACTGTGCCTGTGCTCCTAATTCAGGCATCTCATTTATGTTTCCATAGCTAGCTAGGATGAATCCAAGCCAAAATCAATCCACTTAAGTGTCAAATCTCCCACTGCCAAAGGTCAAACAACTTGCTCTTACAGCAAATGAAATCCATGGCTCTTAACACTTGGTTTTCCCAAGCAACAAAGCCACAGTCAGTCATGAACAGCATCACAGAGCCACAGAATGGTTTGGCTGGGAAGGAGCCTTCAGAGTTAGAGCTTCACTGTCATTCCTGAGATTCGATTAAAAAGTGAGTTGTGCTGTACCTCAGTTGCCATGGTTCTTTTAAAGCTGGACTTCCTGTACTCATTGTAGTCTAACAGCCCTTTAAATGAAACATTCTTTTGCCAATACCTGTACTAAAGTATCATTTCCCCTACCACAATGTTTAACATAGAGTGTTACTGGTTATTACATTCTTTAATCCCAGCGACTGCTGAGAAGTTCTCAATAAATAATAATTTTCATTTATTTCCAACACAGGCATCTATAAGTAATTGTGTACTATCGCTGAGGCTGAGTTATCTGCAGATCTCTGTTGCACTGTAAATAAAGTACTGTGTGTGCTTTGCACTCTCTGACCTGAACTGGTGCCAAGGACTTGAAATCATCCACCGTACTGAGAGAGGATGAGAAAAGGAGAGGGTGTATGGACAACAGGGCTCAAGTTTTACATTAAGAGTCTAATTAAGGACTCCAGCAGTTGTTTCAGTTCCTCACCTGCAACAGGCAGGTAACAATATTTCCTTTTTCTCACTTTTCTGCTCTGCCCATGGCAGCAGGAGAGGGGCTGGTGGGTGCCCTCCCCATGCAGGCAGTGTGCCCCTGGAGGCAGTGTCCCCCTGGAGGCAATGTGTTCTCTGGGTCTGATGGACCACAGCCCTCTCTGTTGCCTGAGGAAATTTTCTTAGGAGTACTCTAGGATCTGGCTGAAGGAATCTCAGAGTCATTAATGGTTATAGCTGAAGTTCTTGAAGGATGGGGGACTTAAAGAAGGGCAAAAACCTTTCAGATGGCAAAGCCTGGGATTACCACTCAGTAGTGCTCAAAAACCACTCAACAGTACTTGACAAATAATCAGAGCTATCTGCAAGCCCACAAGAAAATAAGAGGATAAAAAGCAGCAAACATGTTTACCAGGAATAAATTGTGTGCAACCAACCCAGTTTCCTTCTTAGACAACATTACAAGGTGAGCAAGCATCCTAACGTAGGTGGCAAATGACATTCTCACATGCCAGTTGGGGAAAAACACTCTTAAACGAACCTCAGTAGCGAGATTACAGGCCCTGTTCAAGAACCTACAAAGAATGAAGAGCATTCTTTGAGTGTCTGGGAAAAAAGTATAGAATGGGCTGCTGCACGCTGCTGTGAACGGGGGCTGCCTGATATTTTTACTAATGACTCATGGTAAGTGAGTGGGAATGCATAAAACATCAACCTCGGAAGGTCTGCGGGTGCCGAAGGACAGGAGCAGAACTCAGAATGATCCGAAATCTGACAAGTGCTCTAAGATGGCAGTGGCATTCAGAAGGGACAAGCACAAAACTTGATGCTTTGGCAGAAGCATCGGCTATGTGAGCACAGGATGAGGAGCAAGGCAAGAGCAACGGAGTGAATCACAGCACGAGGCAGCAGCGTCAAACTCTTGCAGAGGTGGGAAGCAACCCCGTGGAGATGTCAGGAGAGGGGGTGCAGGCTGGAAGGTGTGAGAGTCCTCTTGCTTTGTCCACTGCTGGTGAAGGCCCAGCAAAACTGCTGGTTCTCATTCTGGACACCACTCTTCAAGGAACATGTGCACCAAGTGAAGAGAGCTCAGAAGAAAGTTACAAAAATAAGAAATTAAGAAAGTGTGACCTGCACAGAAAGACTGAACAAACCGGTAGCTTGGAAAGGGGAAGACTGATAAATGCCACGGAGCCGACCATCTGCCCAGCAGCCCTGATGGAGGACACCGTGCCTGTAGAAGGCACTTCTGCTGACCCACAAAAACCAGGTGTTCTTTCTTGCTGACCTTCTTGTAACGTTCTGTGTCCCAGCACTTTGCAAAGCCAAGGCCCCCCTGCTTGGCAGTGCCTTTGCGGATGCACGGTACACACTGTGCCACAGTTATGCTGGAGACAGCTGCTTTGGACAGGAAGCTCGGGGTGCTCAGTTATCCTGGGAGCTGCCAACACAGCAACCAACACTTGCCACTGCAGGATCACCAGAGGGAGCATGCCACCCAACACGCAAGTAGGGATGAGCCATCCCAGAACTCTTCTGCCCCACAGGTTGGCACAGGAACACAGATGTGCGCGGCTGCACCGCCAAGTGCTTCCAAGGGTTGTCTGGGTATTTTGTTTTCAGTTTCATTTAGTAAAAGATATTCCAGCAAAGTTGATCTCTTGCTGTTCTGCCCTCTCTGACGGGGAAAGGGTCCATAATATTGGGAGGGGGAAAAAAGAAAGCTTGGCTTAGATTTGTAAAGGCACTGATGCCAAAGCCATGACTTACTGCTTGAGGTGCCTTTCTTTAGGTGCTACAAAGCTTGACCTCATGGAAATGAGCTGTATCCTGCCAGGAGGGCAACCTCTGCTCCCCACAGTGCCAGGAGGAAGTAGAGAGACTGCAGAGCGGCCCAGTGGGTCTGCAGGATACTACCTCCTGCTGAGGCAGCTACTCCAAAATGTCTGAGCTTCCATCAGCCCTTGGACAATCCTGGTCATTCAGGACCCATCAGCCAGAGGAAACCTCATCCCAACACATGCATCCTTCAACAGCTGCTGCCTCTGGGTGCACAGCTGGAGGAGACCAGATGATGCCATTTGTTCATCCCCAAGAGTCCAGTGGTCAAAGCACCTGTCTCAGGTGTGTCTCTTGGATGTGGAACCAAACTCATCACCAGGAGCACTGTATCTCCAGCCCTGGACACCTCCCAGCCCCAGGAGGTGCCCCTAGAAGCAGGCCTAGGGATGAGGCAGGTGCCTGCTGCAGGCCAGCTGGACATGAGAACACCAAGGGAGCAGGAGCAGGACCGGAGCATGGCTGTAAGTGAACAGTGAAAGGAGGACAAAAACTTTAAACCACAGACCTCCTAGCATCTGCCCTGCTCTTCCCATGGCTCCCCAACCAAAGGTAATTAACCACTGAGAACAGACTGACTGAACTTCAGCATAAATATTGTATCACATGCCATCAATTCTCCTTCCCATTATAATTTCTGAGACAGAGCCATGATCTAATCTGTGCTCCACAGAAGATTGTTTGCAAGTGGCAAACAACCTCCATTATCTCCGGTGCCTCACCGCGTCAGATACCCGAGCGTGTCCCACACAGCAGGATTGCTTGGCTTGGCAGGTCTGCCATCACACACGCAGGCGGATGGAGGCAGAGGTCTCATCATGCCTACACTCACCTCCCCCTGTCCCAAAGATGTGGGGTTGCTGGACCCAGGACAAGTCTTTAGCCTTGGACATCTGGTCTCAGAGGTCACAGCTGCACATCCACACGGCAAGCCCTCCCCTGAGACACTCCATGGCATGAGCCCCGATTTGCCCGTTGACCAGAAGGTGAAGAAGGCCCAGTTTTGGTGCAGGAGCCGAGCTTCAGGTACATAGGATACTCATACTTCTGACATTTAACACAGCAGGTGGGAGGAGGAAAGCTGTCTCTGATTTGTGACATAACCTCTGTGCTATGAAACTTCATAAACTGTGCACCCACATGTCATTTTTTAGGTAAAGGCATAATAATTTTATGCAAATATCTGTTCTTTTCATTACTGTTTTTCTTCCCATTCTGGAGTTTTCACTCTTACCACCTGTCCATCTTATGCCCAGTTCTAGTGTTTGATTAGAAATACACGTGATTTCTCTTGTTATTCTCGTTGTTGCACATGGTCCAATTCACTAGCCTGATTTATTTTTCTGTATCAACGATTCAATATCATGCAACCCAAATAACAGTTTATATGCCTAAGGTACAGTTAATTCGATAGCATAAATCCCTGGTTTCTTTTTAGGAGTGGAGCTTTTATTTCATATTCTATTGATCATCAAGAGACAAAATGTTATTGCAGGTTTCCTCTGAACTGTTCCTATAGCACCAGCGTGGGGGAAGCATAAAGATGAATATAGAAGAGAAATTATATTTCTTTCACAAATTTATATGCAAGTAAAAAAAGGATAAGAGTACTTAGTGAAAAGTTCCATTTTTCTGTTAATCTCCTGGAAATATAGCTCTTCTTTTGACCAGCTCCAGAAGAACTCAATGGGTTGGGCAAACATCAGACCAAAACTATTTTTGACAGCGTTCTGAAAATATTGGCCAGCTTTTGCAGTTGGACATGCGGAGGGGTTTAAATTTAAGCAGTTGCTGTCAGTACTGGCATCATTTTATCCTATCTGCAAAATCCAGTCAATGCCTTTGCCCTGGTGAAGGTAACTTCCTCTGTGCAAGCCCTCACCAAATCATAAAGTCAGTATAAATGATCTCTCTGAGTGAGCACAGCCATCCTGCAGCCAGCAGCATGCTAGGAGAGAAAATGGGTCTGGAGCTCAGTATGTCCTTAGGATCTGTTTTGATTCCCTGTACATCATTTTTCCATGTTGCTCCAGTGAGGCTCTTCTGAAAAATGATGTTCATGGTTCATTTTAAGTAATCTCTGGTGCCTCATAACCTTGTTCTTTGGAACAACTCAATCTGAATATCTATCACGGAAAGGTATTTGAGGGCAGATTTCCAGACAAGATCCTAAACCATCCCTGTAACATGCATGTGTTCACAAATCCACCTGTGCAAATTCCTGCATTTAAAAAAAACTATTTTATTTTTAATGCACAATTATTTTTGCCAAATCAGGAAACTTCCCCAAGGCAAGGACAAGTGATGATTTGGTCAACCCCTTGCATCTGTGCTTATAAGATAAAAGATGGAGTGGAAGAGACCAGAGTCCTGAAAATGAGAATAACTCACCTCTTAGCCTCAGCTGCTTATCCTTTTACGCCCTATGAAAATTGTAGTGTTAGCAAATTCAACTTTTCCTCCTTTTGACAAGGGATAAGGTATTTTCTTCTTTAGGAGCCTGCCTGGGTCTGACTGCCATTTACCAGCTGAGCACACAACGAGGCTGAGTGGTTTAGACAAATGAATCATCCTTCTATCAATGCCAAAAAGCTGCCTCATCCATGGAACACCTTATGAGGAACTAGGTAATATTTGTCACTTTGAAACAACTCTAAATATCTTTAAAGAAGGCAGAGGCTATCAAATTGATGCAAAAGCTCCTGGGTGAGGCTCCTTCTGGTGTGCTGTGGTCCCCCACTCCAATTCTGCACATAACACATCCTGCTGGCTAACGTGCTCGTGGAGAGCGTACGGTGGAGCACAGGGGGTTACTGCAGCCATAGGAAACGCTGGGGGACGAACTTGAGGGCCGGGCTTTTTGTAGAGCCTCTGTTTGCTCCTTTACAAGACACAGAATCAGGAATTGCACCAAGGCTAGAAGTATGGGAAGCAGCTTTGCAAATCCCATCCACATGCAAGTGCCATAGACCAAAGCCTGCTCCATACAGTGGGTAGGATAGGGGACTTCTGTGGTGGATTTGTGCTCGAAGTACTTCTATGTACAAAAGGAGAAGGTGTGTGTTGGTTTTGTGCTTCATTCTGGGCCTTCATTCCGATTTTGGACATTTGGATTTAGTATATCTAGCTAAGTCCTGATTTAAGTCATATCCTTACATCACCAATATGTTTCTTTAACTCCTTTAATATTTCTAACAGTTCAAATATCTTCCTCTGTAATGTCCCTCATGGAAGCACAAGTCTTATGAAATCCCTCTGTGTTGAAACAACCCATGAACTAAAAAGAGATTAGTTGGGATAACACAAAAAGTCTCAGGTCCTGCGGTGTGGGACCATATCTCCAGTAAAGTTTTCCCTACAAGGAACCTTCTTTTGTCAGAACCGCACTGTGCACCATCCATAAGAACGACGGTCCCCAGGAAGGTTCACTGGCACCAATGTGGGCTAAACTCATGTTGTTAAAACACCAGGTGAGAGATGTTTCCTGCTGTATTATGGCTGGAGCTGCCTGCAAGTGCACACATACCCTCCCCGTGTGTCCTGGGTGCTGCAGCCCCACCACGGGGCTGACCACATGCTCACTTGGGCCAGTCCTGCTGCCAGAGAAGTGTCCTCCTTTCATAGACACCCTACAGCATTGCTGGGAGGGTTTGGTGTGTGTTCAGGGACAAGAGCCAGCATGGCACCCACACCACCCCACAGCTGTAACAACAACCTCCTGAGGTGGTCCCAGAGCAGCATTGTGAGCCAAGATCCGCCCCCGTTTGATAAACATATCCTCATGCTGTCAAACCTACTGGCAACATATGGATGGGTGGTTATTACAGGGAGGATTCAAGGTAACAAAAACCCATCATCAAGTTTTTCTATACACTTAGTGCTACACTATGTATATAACCCTATATATGACCCACTAAGAAGGGCTTTTTTTACACTTAGTGGTATACCCTTTGGGGCAGGGGAATATATGGGAATACACTGTAATTGATATATTAGCAGATGATAACTCTCTCTTTAGTGATAGATTGTCAGAGAGAAACACTAAAATGAAGTGTGACTCTATGAGACATGACAATTTGGGGGTGGGGTGTCTGTTAATAAGATCCCTTCAAAGGAACAGCTGACTGACGTCACCGAATACAAAGCAGGAGGCAGTTCAGTTTGTGGGATGAGCACTACAAGGCATCTCAAAATATCCCAAACCTAAATAGCTCTAGAACTGCTCTATCAGTTTTGAAATATTCAAATGTTACTCACATCGATTCAGCCCCACTGAATTTGGCAGCACCCTGCCGAGGTACCAGAGGGAATGATTAGACAAGGCAGTCCTTCAGCATCAAAACTGATACAAAGTTTTTCCTCACTGGCACCTCAGCCCTCCACAAGCAGCAGAGAAGGTCTGCTGCCCGTGACTGTCCTGGTGTTGATGTTATTTAGTTTGGATTAGGGTTTAAATTCATGCAGATCTGCCATCAAATCAACACTACAAACCCCATAATTTTGTGTTTAACTCTTGTATTCTCCAGATGGATTTCTTCTTATGTTGCAGAGTTGTTTCTGAATATCAATAACAAAAAAATTTGAGATGTTATTTAGCGATCCATATTTTATGTGCCATTATTGCCTGACCCTTCTAAGAGTATGAACTTTAGTAATGTTAAAAAAAAAAAAAAAAAGAAAGAAAGAAGACTCCTGTGAATTTAAATGAAGAAACTGAAAGTTCTGTCATAAAATTCACCTAAAAGCAGTTCTGTGGAACAGCACAGAGGAAAATTCATACCCTAAATAAATAAATAAATCATAATAAAAAAAGACCAGCGCGATCAGATGAATGTGGTGCGGTTGGAGACTGGGAAATCAATCACTGCTCTTGGCTGTCTCTACACATTTCTTCCCGTGCCCAGTTGCTCAAAGCTATTTCTCAAATTCCCATCTGAAGTCTCTGCCACCCCTACACCATCCTTTGCATAATAACTATCACTCTCTTTTTTTCTAGAGAATTCTCAAAAATTTCTTCCTGTAAGAGGCGACTGCCGTGGTAGGTGTTATCTTGAAAGTATGAAAGAGCACATTTGCGCAAGAAATACTTTCTGAGCACTTCAGATAATCAGCTTTTCAGATGTTTGTGTCGAGGCAGCCTCGCAGCTCTGAAGATGATGTGCATCATCTTTATCCCAGGACATAAATCTCACCACTCTCTGGGAAGTCTCCTACCAGCCAACACTCTCAGGGAGGGAGCCATAGTCAGAAAACTTTTTCTCAATATTTCATTTTTGTCTGAATTATTTCCTAGGAATCAAACACAATCCATAAAAAGAAAAAAATAAACATCTGGGCAAATATGTAAGGCAGAGATGT
Organism: Mohoua ochrocephala; assembly: GCA_013398855.1. Taxonomy (NCBI): domain Eukaryota; kingdom Metazoa; phylum Chordata; class Aves; order Passeriformes; family Acanthizidae; genus Mohoua; species Mohoua ochrocephala. The sequence goes on along the minus strand of VZTA01023367.1, from coordinate 297,790 downwards.
CCTGCAGCAGTGGGGTAACATTAAAAGAGCTGCTACGTAACGCTGTCATTGCCACCTATTTATTTAGGCTGAAAATGCAACTGACAGAAAACCAGTACTAAAATGAAGAGAAGCAAGAGCTGGACACCACCGTGTTAATTCTCATTTTGAAGTTTTATAAGAAGGCACATTAGGGCACCTCTGCTCTCCTTGTGCCTCCTCTTCAGGAGTCACTCTGCCCTCTTTCCAGACAGTAACAAAACTGCCTGGCACTGCAAAGGCACAAGCCAAACCTGACATACCCACTCATATTTCAGCTGAGGGGTTTATGGATACATATGATGTTAAGTCTAACAATAACAATAAAAATATTATATTATGTACATAGAATGCATAGAATGCATATACTGTATATTATATGCATTTTTTTATTATGTAAACTGTATAAATACAAAATACAGTAATATAAAATATAGAAATATAGGTCTATTATATTATATATATTATATAAAAATACTATATATGTTGCATATACATATAAACTTACATTGCATATATACTGTATATTATATACTATAGTTTATCTTTATACATATATGTCATTATGTAGCTGTTGTTATATGAATGTATTATCTACATGATAAAATATATACATACATATATGCTTCATATAATTAATATAAAAACATGGTTTTGTATTTCTTATATATGGTTTTATGTGTTTTATATTACAAATCAATGTATTTATATGATTTATGAGGGTAGAATTATTTGTCATTGTTACTATTGCTGTTATCACTGTGTATTTATGCGTTCCAGCTGAGGCGCAGCCCCTGCGTATCCTGCAGGCCGGGGTGGCGGGAGGAGGGCACGGGACAGCTCCCGGGGCTCGGCGCTCCCACGTCCCGCCGTGGCGGCGGCGGGAGCAGCTCGTGCGCGTCCCTCGTCCCCTGCCTCTGCCGGGCTGCAGCCCCCACCAGCAGCACCAGTGCCGGCGGAAAGNCGGAAAGCACGTGGAAAGCGAGCCAGCACCTCACGGCCGGGGCCGAACCCGGGGGAAGCAGCCGCGGCCTGGGGCGGTTCGGCCCGCGGCCTGTGGCGGCACGGAGGGCACACGAGGGGCGGCAGCCCCGCTGCCCTTCCCGCACTGGATACGCGCTGCCGCCTCGCTGCCTCCTGCAGGGAGCTCTCCTCCAGCTTGTCTCACTCCACGCTCGGGTCCCCACCAGCCCTGGTTTGATCCCGCCCGGCCCAGGCGAGAGCCAGCCCCCGCAGGACCGCCCGCCCCGCACCTCCGGGCTGGCCGCGGCCGCGGCCGCCTCACGGCTCCTGGCTCCGGAGACAGGCCCGGCAGCACAGCCCCGGCCTTGCTCTGAGACACGCGGAGCCACAGGCTCTGCATTTTGAGGCAAAAAGCTCGCTTTCTTGTTTTTATGTATTTTTGTGTTAAAAGAAAACAAAAAAACAAACAAAACCCCCAAAAGCAAACAACAAAAAATCCCCAAACAAAAAAAAAAACCCACCTTTTTCAATGATTTGCAACAGATTTTGCCAAAGCATTCCATTTCAATGTCATGGTCTTCAAGTGCATATCATCATGTTGGAGGAATCTGAATCACCTATGTTTACAGCTTTGGAAATAGTCTTTGACAAGGGATACTTGCCATATTTCATACTGTTCACCTTAGGTTAACTTTTGATTTTGGACATTTAATACCTACTACAAAAAACAGCAATGCAGTTGGCGCAATTTAGGATCATAAAACCAGTCAGAATTTTTTACTTCTGACCAACATGAAATCAAAATCCATTCAAGTGCAACTTTCTTGCCAGTTAACTCGCCTTACAGCACTTCTGTATATCTTATAAATGTAATATACAATTACAGAGCTTACAGAGCTTACAGCACGGTTGCTTCACCTTATAGAGCCTCTTTTTCACCTGATAGCACTTCTGTGAAAAGTAGCTGAAGAGCTGAGAGCAGCTTGCAACTTAATTTTACTCAGGGCCTCACAAATAACACATCCTTCCTCAGGGCACTGTGAGGATGGAGCCACTGAGCTGAGCCAGAAAGATTAAGTGACAGGGAGCTCAAGCATTCCAAGGCTGAGGCTTTATGGATTCCCTTCCTGGGCACTATCCATGTGCTACTTATCCAGAACCTCAGGACAACAACGACAGCTCTGATATACAGCTCCTGGAAAATGTATACACATACACACACATCCCTACATGAACAGATAATTATTTGCTTTTTTTATCTATATATCCATATATAAAACCTTAAAATGCGAGCCTAGTTTCTTGCTAAGGCTGTCACCAGAAATGCAAGTGAGATGCCATGTGACGGAGATTGGGAGTTTCCAATAAAAACAGAAAAGCAACCCCCAAAAAATGCGATGAAGCTGCCCAACACCCCAGATGTGCTAGAGCTGCAGCTCTCCTGTGCTTAAAATAGTCGTGAGACACGGCAAGAGTATCTCACGGGCTGGCGTGGCCGAAATGAAAGCACCCTCGGTGGAGCCCACAGCACCGAGGCACAGGTAGGGCTGTCACTTGTGGAGGGAGTCAGTGAACTGCTCCTTTCCGAAGGGAAACAGGAAAAAACACCAGCACACAGAGCCTAGAGAAACCGAAGTCAAAACAGGAACTAGAGTAAGACTTGAGAGGAAGAAATAAAAGGAACTTTCAGGCACAGCCCAGCAGGGAAGGAAGCTGGGAACCTTTGCTGTCTTGTCTGTTATTCCTGCTTTCAGCAGGAAAACAGTTGCACCACAGAGCCATCTGGGTCCATCAGCAATTTCTAAATCTATCTGGTAAAAATTTATTCCAAGATATGGCTTTTCTTAAATTAATGACTTCATGCAAGAGAACATGCTCACCTGACACAGCTGCAGAGGTTTTCTAAACAAATACAAACAAATGCAAATGTAATTATCCCGATTCTTTAGGATAAGATTGTTAGTAGTTTATTTCCTTTGTCCACTCATCTTGGAATACTAATTAAAATTAATTATTGAATAAGCTATTCTTGTTGTTTTCTCAGGCCTTTGAGCTTGATGCTGCTCTCAGGATTATGGACCTGTAGGCACAATATCCTCTGAACTTAATATGTGTTAGCTACAGCCCAGCAACAGATAACCTGAAAAGTTTTACTTCATGGGAAATACGAAAATGTCTGACTCTGAGCAGACAGCAGCAACACATCAGGAGCTACCCTGTGTTTCCCACTATTATTCCCACTATTCTCTCTGGTAAGAGATGTGTATTTGGGCAATTACTGCTAAGCGGTTGAACGGAAGTAACTTGTCAGTCCCTGGTGTGGTGATGTGCACGGCTACATCAGTGTGGTTCAGGACTAGTTCTCCTGAGAATGAGGTGAAATCCATCTCTCAGGAGCAGAGTCTGTTCTGAAGAGAAGCACCTGTGTCTCGCTGCCTTAAAGCATCCTGTTGTGTTTGCCTTGAGCTGAAGTATTCAAGCAAGCCTTGCTGTTGCCGGGGTGTGAATTGGGAGCTGCTTCTGTGCTGTCCTTGTTTCCAGCAAGCAGAGACAAGAGGAGGGATGTACACTATCTGCATGAGGGGTCCCTTTCCTTGACTTTTGCAGCGAAGAAGGAAAAAGTGACTCAGTGCAGGAGTGACCATTACAAATTCTTATTTTTCTGATTGCGGAAGGTCTGTACAAATGATTTCAAGATACACTCCTCTCTTCCTTGTGCTACCCCATGAGGCCATACTGCCCTTGCTCTTCCTTCCAGCCTCCTTGATGCTTTTCTGCTTCTGGCACAGTGACGTGAACAGCTGCACTGCAATTAAATACCTGAACTCCTGCATTTGGGATTAGATCCAAATAGTACTTTAAATTAATTCCTGCTTAAGCCTTCCTATGTGGCCCAGTGGTTTGGCCTGCGCTCTGCTATTTAGTTCTTGTACTCCATAAAGAAGTGTCACACTGGAGGATGATTTCAGAAAATATCTGCAGCTATAGGTCTGCATACACTCCAAGAAAATTCTAAGATCAGAACAGAACACAGGATATTTGACACATGAAACCTTCCACTGAGTGGCCAAGGCTGAAATTCTCTTCCAATTGGAGCACTAAGTCACAGTTCCCACCTTGCAATAGATGTCTTTTTGGATAAGATTCCCATAGGAGTGCTTCCCTGAGCCAGCACTGTGCTGTCTACTGGAAGATCATCAGCTCCAGATGAAGACTCTGGCTCTCCTCCTGCAGCACAGTTCCTCGAGAGTGCAGGCGTGATCTGATCTTACCAATCCCATTAGATCAATTGAATCTAATCACAGGTTAGGTTAGACACCTAGAAGAGCTGTGTTAACCAGTCACCTCCTCTGACAAGGAGCTATAGAGATCAGATGGGCTGCATCTCCCTGATTGCGGACATGTCTTTGGGGAAAAAGGCCAGTGAAAAGCCATAGGCTTCAGCCACTGGCCTCATGTGATGGGAAAGCTGCTGTAAAACATCCCGTGCTGGGACCATTTTTTGAACAAAATGGTCAACATTGCAAATGCCCTTGAATAAACTGGATATTTCCTGCTGCAACAGATATGCTGAACCTGTGGCATATTGGTTTGAGGATGGAGGGCTTAGGAGAACACTGAAATTGTCTGTCAGTCGGGCTGTCATTGCTGTTGACAGGTGGTGATGAGAAAACAGGCTATGTATTTCTGTCTGCAAAGTGATGGTTTTTTAAACTGCCATCAGGAGACTATGAATAGGCTTCGCCTTCCTTGACTGCACATTAGACTAAATACGTTTTTATTTGAATACATATCAATTCTTCCTGTTTTGGAATTCCCTATAGCAACCTGGACTGCCTTGCAATCTAATGCGATGTGTAACAAATTAAACTTGTTGCTCAGGGCTCAAGAACTCGGAATAGATGATCCTATCCTTCTGAGACTCGTTTCTTACAGATGTAAGTTATTGAGGAGTGCCTACTTACTTAGAAATTTATGATTGTGGTATGAACGGGTAAGGGCAGAGACAAGCCTAATGACTTGCAAGGGACCGACAAAATGCGTGTGTTCTTTCTGCGTGTTTAATTGAATACACAGCAGAGCACATGTAGGTGCAGCCTGGCCAGCTTGGATGTGCTCATTTGCTTGGAAGCCCTGCAGTCCGTATGACAGGTTTGGTTTGATTCCTGCAGATGCTGACTGAAGAGAGGTCAACTCTAGGCTAGAAAATCAAGTTTCTGTGGGTGAGTGCCTGCCCAGCTCATAGCGGGGCCCAATCACAGGACTGTGGGATGTAATTTGAGGGAGGATCTACCTTTAACCTGCACACTGTCCAGGTGAAAGTAGGATTGTCTTCCCTGTGGTGCTCAGCACTCTCTGAAGATCCGGTGTGTTGTGCAGAGACACAAAAATACTGTGAGCTTGTCGTGAGTAGCAGATAGGGAAAAAAACAGTAATTTAGATTAAAAGCTGCAAAAATAGCCAGCTTTTCTGAATCCCATCTTTCTTGGAGTAAAGGGAAAAGAATCCCCATTTCTAATCACAGAAAGGAAGTGTCGTGCAGTGAAGTTCCTTCTTCCTTATATTGTGGGTGTACCTCCCTTACAGCTCCCAGGCCATAACAAGGGGCAGTAAGAGAGCTCTTCTGGGCTCCTATTCCTTCTGCTAATATATTTTTATACTTTTTAATGCTTTGATATTTATTTTTCCTCAAACTACAATGTTTGGTTTTGGGCAGGTTTTTTGTGACTAACTTTACACATTCTCTCTTTTTTTTTTTTTCTTTTTGGAGAAATTGTTTCCATTCACTTGAGTGATTGATACTGCTGGCTACTGTATTCAACAGTTAATAACTGTGTGGGACAACATGTTCCTTGGATAGATACTCGTACAGTTTTTGATCAGTGAGACTGTTTTCACTTGCAGTAAAACTGCTCACTTGAGGCTTGTATTACTGCTTTTTTTTTCCTGACGCCAGAAACAGAGACATAAGTTAACACTGAGATCTTCTCTATAGATCTTACCTCTCCCATTGCAGCAGATTGTTTACATTTCATTGTCAGTGGAGCATTATGAATGCAGGGAATAATCTGTTAAGCTGATTAGGGATCTGGGGTTTAGCAAAGCAATAAACATGTGAAAGCAACTTATAAACTTTTGTAGCTTCACCGCTGAGCTCTCCCCTTTACTACTTGTATTAATTAGAATGTGTGTAAATCAAACAAATATAAATGTCACCAACAACAGTAGTTAGCAGAAATGTAAATGTGCTTCTCTTCCCTTCTCTGCTGTATTTTCTCCTTCTGATTTTGTTACAAAGGGGCAGTAAGGTGAAGGACCACATGATTTCTTTCCCCTTTGTTGAAAGGAAAAGTGCAAAGAAGCAGAAAATTTTAAGCAGGAATGAGAATGCTAGAGAGGAAACAGAGCAGGAACTGGGAAAAAGAAGGGAGGAAAATTAGAAAAATAATTAGATTTGGGAGTATGAAAGAGAAAAGGAAAGCCTCTGCATGTCAATACTTATTCCAGGGATTACTATATGATTTACTGTTTATTTTCTACATTTAAGATTTTAAATGGATCAAAAAAGCCAAGAGTTGGGTATCATTCCTTCTGGTGGTGAGATAAGATCTGGGCACATGGTTCTTCACTTGTCCTTCAGGTTCTGGGGGGTTCTCCTGTCCCTTGCAGCTGGCAAAGTCCTATGTTACCTACACATCCATGCCCATTAACTTTTACATGGCTAGTGCATGGCTAGTCCCTCGCAGGTGTTGGCAGGATATGTGGTAAGACAGCGAAATCATCCTATTTTCAAATTGTCTCATCCCAGTTGCTAATGAAAGCTTTTGGGATGAACTATGGTTTCATTTCAACGAGCAAGAAATACACCTAGAAATCCCAGGTAGCAGGCTCAGATTCTTCACGCTGCATCTCCCAGCAAAAGAAGAGTTTAAGAGTTTCTGCTGGACACGTCATGAGTGAGTCTGTGCCTTGGCCTGGGCTGCGTTGAAGGCTGTGTCACCACGCCAGGCTTTGGCAAGGCTACGGGCAGTTCCAGCAGCACTCGTCGTTTGGTTAACCAAGTTTTATGATTTCAAATTAATGGGCAAGTTTTAAATACCCAAGTAGAGGCCTCAAATGCATCAGATCAGATCTCATATTTTCATTCTTTTCATCACAAGAATTTGCTTTGTGTGCAGTGATCTGTGCACTCTACTCCATAGGAGAAAATGATGACAGTCAGCTATTTCTTGGATATGAGTATGCTTATTGGCAAATAATGTTCTCCTAAGCACGAAAATCATACAGAGACAATTTCCCTTTTCATATTTCAACCCCAGCCTTCAGCTAGCATTCTGTCCAAAAAGTGGTTTTCTGGTTTTCTTTCTGACTTACAAACATGACTTTTCCTGTCTGCATGGCTTTCTGCTGAAATTCCGCCTGTTCTATAAGTCATGCACACATATAAACCCTGAATTAATTAATTCCCAGTGTTAGTGTTTATAGTCAGTCTAGTCCTTGGCAGTCACTACCATTGCTTTAGGTCTGGCTGAGCAGTGGGACACTTAATTGTTTGCTCATTTAGTCTGAAGAGAGAGCAGCCGGCATAACCATAAAATCCAGAGAGAATTGTATGTGACCAGATTGAAAAACAAAGATATATTTGCTGGATTTCACCCAACCTCCTGCAAAACTATGCTTCAGCAGTGCATGAAGAGGAGAACTGCCATCTCCACAGGCTAAGGGGGAGGCTCAAGGAGTCTCTCAGGTGGAGAGCACAGATCTCCTGCCCCACCTGGGGGCTGACATTGTGCCCGGCTCTGCTGCTGTTGCCACTTTCTCCCACCACCATGTATTCCTGCCAAGGCAACCGTGTAATTAAAAAAAAAGAAATAAAAAGGAAAAACATTGCAAAAGTAAAACAATTTTTAAAACACTATTTAAAGCTCTTATTTAAAAAAAGAAAAGGGATAATCTTCTGTGTGGAAGTAGTCTAATGAGAAATCATGGAGATATACCTGAGGAGCATAGCCAGGCCAGGGGCACTGGGTAGCCTAGGCCTGGGTGATGGGCATGGGAACACGTTAAGCCAAGCATTGCCATCTGCAGTGAAATGGGTACATGTCACTTAGGAAGAGGAAAACCCTGGATCTTACTTCCCTTGCCAGTTTTGTGCCTCAGATTGCCCATCCCTGTATTTCTGAGGACCACCTTAAGACACTGTTTAACACTATGAAAAGCTTTGAGGTTCCTGAAAAGAAGACAATACCATTTATAACAGAAGTTTGTTTACTTCTAATGCTTCAGGTTGTACATCAATAGGACTGTTTCTGCCACTGCAGTCACTCTGTAAAAACACTGTATAAGTGCTTCCTCTAAATAAATGACTAGATGAAGGAATATAATTTGCATAATTACTTAATATCTATAATTTAGCATTTTCAATGCCCATTAACTCATAATTCATAACAGCAATTTATTCCTCTGTACCCATCCAGTATTTCTCTCTCTGCTTCAAATAGCAGTGGCCTATTTTTGGCCAGCCCTAGTAAAGAAATTAATAGGCTGACTCTGCAGTTATTTATTACTTGTCGGCCTTCTAGCAGTTACTGTGAGAGTCCCAACAGCCTGACATCTGTCTTTTGACAGGTGTAGATGTTGCCTTTTTCATCTTGAGCTCAGATTTAGAGAAAGCTCAGCCTTCCCATTGTTGCTCTGTGCTATCATTTTACTACAGACCTAAGCGTTCATAGAGCTGCTAACATCACATGCTGCAAGAGCACCTGTTTGAGAGCCGGTGGTGTCTCCCTGTGAGGGCAGTGGAGGGAAGGTATCTTCTAGAGAGCACTCCAGACCACCTCAGCTCAGGTCTTGATCTCGCTTTTCCTTCAAGAGACTGCTGACTGGAGGAAGCGTTGCTGCCCAAGTTCACAGCACCAGTGCCTTTCCTTCCATGCTTTTTGACACCTGGAATCATAGAATGACTAAGGTTGGGAGAGACCTCTAAGGTCATTGAGTCCAACCCCTAACCTTACACTGCCAAGTCCACCACAAAACCATGTCCCTAAGCACCGCATCTACATGTTTTTTGAACACTTCCAGGGATAGTGACTCCACTGCTTACCTGGGAAGCCTGTTCCAATACTTGACCACCCTTTAAGTGAAGAAATTTCTCCTCATGTCCAATCTAAACCTGTTTTGTTACTAAAAAGGTATTAAATTGATAGTGGTTTTTACTGTAGGATATACAACAAAAAACTGGTTGACTCCTTCAGTCCAGCTGCATTTCTGTTCCATTTGGCATCTCACTGTGGAGCTGCATGGGGCAAACATGGTAAACAAAGGCATAAAGGGCCTCCTGGGCAGTGTCCTTCAGGCACAGGGGAACAGAGCTGACTCCATCTGCTTTGCACTGCCTGGAGACTGTTCCAGAAATGGGTACATTGTTCCCAAGCATGGGGACAAGAGCTGTGCAGTGTGGTTGAAACTGGTTGCATCCATGCTGCCTTGCATGGATGGGTTTGAGACAACACCTACCTGCTGCCTGAGTTTCTCCACCTGACAAACCTGCTGGATCACACCAGGGTGGCATTTCTCTTCCTTGCCATTTTTAAATTGCCCATGAATCATCTTTAGTTCGGTTTAAGACAATGAGTAACTCAGTCATGCAACAGAAACTACAGCTCAGAATTAAACTCTTCAGGCACCGTAAGTAAAGCGTGATACCTTTGATTGATCTATTGTCAAAATAACTTCAGTTTAGAGCAGCATTTCATTTCAAAGGGTTTTCATTTATTTCTCAGGACTATGGCATATGGATTTCTCTGTCTGATTGGGGAAAACACAGGTGGTGGAACACTCAGAGCTCACCTCCATGTGGAAATACACTGGAAGAGGCATTCTCCAATAACTGTATCTTATGCAGAACTGAGAGCTGTGACTATTATTCCAGAATAATTTTATTACTACTTATTTTCTATGCAGCCACCCGGTTTCTGAATTAGCTCTGAATAAGGATTAGAGTCAGACCAAAAAAGCATTCCTGCTCTGAAATAGGAGCATCCAGAGAAGATGTACGCCCAAATAATGTTCTGGAATAGCTATTTCAGAAACTTTCCAAGCACTGAGGAGCCCTGAGGGCAGGCAATCTGAGGTCTTCCAGCAGCATCAGGGTGGCCAAGTTTTGCATTGCTGTGAAATCTTGGGTGGAGCAAGGGAAAGCTGCCACTACCAGCCCTTTGTGGAGCTCCTGGAGAAGTTCGTTGTGCAGGGTTTCTTACAGAGAAACAGGTCCTGTCCCTGAACACACACCCCCAGCTCACAGATCTGAGTACACATGATGCCAAACAGGCCTATGTCCATTGGTCCTGCCAGGATATTTTAGTTTGACCTCCTCTCTCTGTCCCACTCTCTCTCTTTCTCTCTCTCTTGTGTTTTGGCAGACCTGCAGTTACTCTTATAGAGTTAGCCCAAATACATACTGAATATACTGAAAATATGCATTTCAATTTCTGCTTCACATTTGCCCTACAATGTCTTACATATAAAGAGCTCTTCTGTATCCCTTTTTTTAGGGCAAAAATTCAGTTTGGGATCTTCTCCTCACTATTCAAGAAAGATTGAAATAAAACTTTAATCAATGAAAAGTGAGATAATTTTTTGAGTTTTATTTACCATATAATGAATGTATAAATGAGACTATAAAATATGTGCATATTCTTTTTCCTAGTTTCTTTTATAGAAATACAATTTTCCCCCTCTACTGCATTGCAGCCTATTTTCATATACAATCATAGTCTTCCTTTTTGCTAGTGAGTCAACAGCCATGCCTTGTTCTAACTGTTCCTATTCTTTTCTTACTATTGCAGACAAATATTAACAAGTAGGTATATATGTAAGTAACTTTATGCTCCTCATAGCTATGAATGCAACATGAAGTGTATTTGTGTAACCCAAAACAAAAATGAGCTTATTTTTTAAAGTTTACAGTAGGGTGACCCTGGGTAGATACCAGGCACCCACCAAAGGCATTCTCCTTTCTGCTGCTGGAAAGGGGAGAGAGAAAAATATAGCAAAGAGTTCATGAGTTGATTTAAGGACAGAGAGAGATCACTCACAGGCAAAACAGACTCGAACTGGGGATATTAATTGAATTTATTACTAAAAAAATCAGAGCAGGATAATGAGAAGTAAAATAAGATCTTAAAAACACCTTCCCCCCCACTCCTCCTTCCCAGCTCTGCCTCCTCCCCCAGCAGTGCAGGGAGATGGGAATGGGGGTTATGGTCAGTTCATCACAGGTTGTTTCTGCTCCTGCTCAGGGAGAGGAGTCCTTCCCCTGCTCCAGCCTGGGGTCCCTCTCACAGGAGACAGTTCTCTATGAACTTCTCCAACTTGAGTCCATCCCACAGGCAACAGTCCTCCCCAGACTGCTGCAGTGTGGGTCACTCTGCCAGGGGATGCAGTCCCTCAGGAACAGCCTGATCCAGCAGGGGTCCCCCACAGGGTCACAAGTCCCACCAGCAAACCTGCTCCAGTGTGGGCTCCTCTCTCCACAGGTCTGCAGGTCCCTGCCAGGAGCCTGCTCCAGCACAGACCTCCCACAGGGTCACAGCCTCCTCTCAGGCATCCACCTGCTCAGGGTGGGGCTCCTCCATGGGCTGCAGGTGGATCTCTGCATTCCTGTGGTCCTCCATGGGCTGCAGGGGCACAGCTGCCTCACCATGGGCTGCACCATGGCCTGCAGGGGAATTTGGGCTCTAGTGCCTGTAGCACCTCCTCCCTTTCCTTCTGCACTGACCTTGGTGTCTGCAGAGTTGCTCTTCTCACATGTTCTCAGCCCACTCTTCTCTGGCTGCAATTACAACTGTGCAATAACTTTTCTCTTCTTAATTGTGTTATCCCATAGGTGTTACCACCATTTCTGAGTGGCCCGGCACGTCCATCCTGGAGCTGTCTGGCATTGGCTCTGCTGGACATGGAGGAAGCTTCTGGCAGCTTCTCACAGAAGCCACCCTTGTAGCCCCTGCACTACCGAAACTGGCCATGGAAACCCAATACAAAGTTTTATAAAGTTTTTTTTTTATCTACCTAATATCTATCGGCTCATTTCATATCTACAAGATATACATCATGTCTGAAGAACTTATACTAAGTGTGGTTTTGGTAAGCATGTAGCCACTTCAGATATTTCTATTGTTGCCATATTTCCAATATTCAGGAAGATATTCCTGGGAATTTTTCCAATTCTACATGTTTTCCTCCAGGAATTATACCTCTTTTGCTTTAGTAGGAGTCTAGTAGCCTCTTTGCATCCCTGAATGCAGGCAGGCAAAACTGACTCAAGGATATGGCCAAAGGCATAATATGATGATGCTTAAGTGTGCTTACGCCAGTGAGCCCACAGAAGTTGTTCTCCTGTTGTTCTTTAGGTAGGCGAGTTCCTTGATCCACTTCTCAGCACAGACACACCAAAGGTCAAGCAGTAAAAGGAAGTAACAGCACCCCAGGAGTCTCTGCAGATAAGGGTAATGAAATATCAGGCAGAAATGAAAAATTAGAGTTTGCTAGGAAACAACTAGAGAACAAACTCAAAAATATTATAGCATTACAGAAATTCATGGTGTAACTGCATCTTGAATACAGCATGCTCTTTATTTCCCCACCTTATACAGGGAAACAGAACCTGGTACAGGAGATGATGTGTGTCTCTGACAATGTCTGACACTGCCATGGTGATGCTATAGAAAGCAAGAATGGAAGGCAAAGCATATGACGGGATTATGGCTCATTGTCTCAAAAGAAGCAAGAGCGATGCCGGATTTGAAGAAAGTCTTTAAAACCACAAATAGCATGGATGCAAGAGTTAGGGAGCATCCACTCAAATCATCGGGCAAAGTTTTGAATTAAAGAACAAACACTTTTTTGTTGCACTGGAAAATGGAAATGCAAACATGTATTGCTGCAGGATATGAAGGGCTGTGGTTTTTAATAGTTCCACTATGCAGGAGATTGGTGGAAGCTACTGGGAAGGTGTACTTGGAGAAACACTGCTCTTCATTGTAATATTTTTCTCTGAGGAACAGCTACCAGTGGTTGTCAGCCAGAGGAGGAACAGACCTTTGGTCTGACTCACTGCAGCTACCCTTTCTGATGAAAAACTGCTTTTCATTGGTGGCTGCAGAAATCTTTGCTGCAGAAAAATGTCTCTAGATGCTACCATATTCTGTAATGATCACTAAAAGGGAAACATGCTTCAGAATAATTTCAAAATAATAAATCAGTTTTGAGGCATCCAGAGAAAGCTCACCTATTTTAAAGATGGTGGGGAATAACCCATGTGTTTTCTTTCGTAGGTTTATCCAAAGTGGCCCCAGATTAAGCTATGGGGAGCAATGACCCTACTGCAGTTATTGCACAAATTACTATCAGTAGAAAGGGAATCTCTGTGCCTATGGTACAAGCTATTATTTTCAAGTTTTAATACAGGAACTACAAGAACTCTTCTTCAAAGTTTATACTTAATATATCCTAATTCTCCAAGTCTCTTCACCTGATCCTTTGGATGGCAGATACTGGAAATAGTGGGGGAGATGGTACATGAGCTAACAAAAAGGACTTAAACCCCCAAGCATTTCTTACATGGATGAACTGTGGCACTCCTCTCCTTCATTGCTCTTGCACATATCTGTCTTTTCAGAGGGATTTCACACTATGTTTCTCATGGGGCATAACTTAGTGCTAATTTTGAAAAACACCGTTTGGCAACACCATTGTAGGAGTGGCACTTAGCACACTTACCAAAGCTGTATAGTGATAGTGCAGCAATAAAAGTGTACAGACAGAATACAAACCTTGATAAAGCGTGTCTAAGCGAGTGTTTGTGTGGAAATATGCCTGAAACTGCAAAGAGAACAACCCACTGTGTTTCATGAAATCTGTCTTGGAGATGTGGGATAGAAGAGGTTGTGTGGATGTTTGCTTTTTCAATCACTGTTTTCAGAAGAATAAAAGGTATCTGCCCAGTTACAAGAGCATATTTATATATATATATATATATATATATATATATGTATATATATGGGGCAGGAGAGTGGGAGAGGAAAGATTCCTGGTAAGTGGTTGGGATGATTACTACTTCCTTTCAGATCAGGAGGAAAGCTCTGATCAGTGAGGTTTGGAGTCCAGCTCAGTGACGTTGAGTATTCAAACTCCATGAAGCTGCCTGTGAGCAGAGAGCCACTCAGCTGGGATAGTGGCCAAGCCACCACCTCGGATGGGTGAGACATCACTGCCTTTGTCACACTGCTTAGAGCCGTCCCCCCAGTGCCCTGCAGCTCGTGTGAGTTTATGACCAACGCTCCCCGCTGGAAGAGGTCTCTTTGGTCCTTCAGGGAAAAGGACATTTCTTAATGGTAGAGGGAGACTTCATTAGCTCTGCGAGAACAGGAATGCCAATACAGATTGGATTTTGTTGTTTGGGTTTTTTTTAAAGTTCTGCTTTTTTCTATCCAGCACTAATTATCAGCATACTCTGAATGTATTTTTTTCTCTTCCTGCTGTAAAACCACACTCAGTGTTCTACACACTCATATAGTTCTTGTTTTGGTTTTCCCTGGAGGATATCCTGTAGACCTTTAAAAAAACCCCAAAAAAACCAAAAAAAACCCAACAAAACCAAAAAACATCACCACCAAAACCAACCAACCAACCAACTAGAAAAAAAACCCAAGAAAAAAATTTTACTCTATAAAAAAAACCTCTTGTATTTTCTTTAGTTCCTGTGTGTAACCATGCCCTTTGTACTGAAGTAGGGTTTCAGGCTTTAATGAAATTCAATTCAATTCAAATACAAAATACTTCCATACCTCCACTGAAACTTTTACTAGCTTCATGCAAAGAAGTAACCTGCCTTGTTGGTTTGTGTCATCAAACTTACTCACTTTGGAAGATTCAATCCTCTCTTGGCATCTGTTCAAAGACACCAGAATGGCTCAGTTGGCTGGCGCTCCAAAAGGATGGATGTCTATTCCTGCAGGAACAGCCGATATGGAGCAGCAGAAATGCCAGGATGACCAAAGCTGCTGTCGTTTCTCAGTTACCTACAAAATGCTAAATCTGAGCCTAGAAAGCACTGCTCTGGTAATATTGGCTAGGAGTGCTGTTGTGATGACTTAACACAGTTATATTAACAAATTATACTGACGAAAAACATGATACTTGTTTTCCACCTTTTTGTAGTTCGGGAAATGATATTAAGCTCTACCAACAAAAAATGGAAAGGCTAAGCCCAAGGAGATCTGACAGGACGAGGAGGAAATATTGTACTGGTGTTTGGGATAATCTGGTGATCCACTTGGCTTGGCTTGCTGTGGTATTTTAACCTACAGAAAATGCATATTAATTCCTCATTGAGTAGGCAGGAAATGAATGTGTGTGATGTATTATTACTGCTGTTAATTCAGTCTGTAAATGGAGGTACAATGGGCTCACCTAGATGGTGTCATCCTCTTCACTCACCAGCTATCAGGCACTAGAGAGAAAGTAGTAAGCACTTCACTGGCTCTTTTATTCTCCATTGGCTATTAAGCCTTGGAGGGAAGGACCAAATCTCAGACATACTTATGAGGCAGGAGAGCATTTTCTGTTTATTGGTATATAAATCTCAGAGAGTGCCTGTTCGGATGTTTGCTCTAGCTGGAGGCCTCCCGTACACTTGATTTTCTGAAAGCTGATTTGAGTGCCTCTGCCTGACCCAGCATGGATGTGTGCCCTAGCCCAGGCTGTCTCAGCTGGGGTTAAAGGGTGCTATGGGGTCTCCTGAGGGCAGAAAATCCTCCCCCGTGCATCATTAGTCACTGAGCATCCTCACTCAGCCATACCCTGGGCAGTGCAAACAGAGACCTCATTTAATGCCCACCCCACGCACTGGGGCTAAAGGTACCCTTTAAACTATTTGGCAGGAAGGCAAATGGAGTCACCTGCTCTGCTCTGCTCTGCTTCCAGCAGTGCTCCACAGCCTCCAGTAGTGCTTTGCTTTACGTTCAATCACTTACAACTGTGCAAAAGGGCAGAAAGCCCCCACAAGTATGCAGAAGGGAGTAAAAGGTTACTCCCACACTGCATTTCTTTCCACGAACTACAATATTTACAGTGTGATGAGTCTGCTGACTGCAGCTCAACATTTTTACATTGGCAGTCAGTATTTCTGCCAGTGTGTTGCCTACAGTTGATCCAAAAGAATGAGATTCAGGGAGTTATTGCTCCACACAGAAAAAAAGAAAACGTGGTCTTACTACTATTTACTGAAAGCTATCCCATAGATCTTCTAAGGTATAGAAAAGGCTAACTGCTACTAATAGAGGATTAGGGTGTTTCAGATATCCAGAGGTTTCAGAGAGCATCTTCAAACCTGAATCTGGGATTACTTGAATCCATAGTTAAGAATCAGGCCAGTTCTTTCCTGGTGCTGAGGGACAGTAGTATTCCCAGCACTCTTTCAAGATGGTGACATCTGGAATTGTTCATCAACTTTTAATTCCATCTCCTTTAGATGTCTAAACATGGATTAAAAAAAAAAAATAGTATCTACCTCTGATCACACATTTTTCCTTCCTTAAATATGCTGAAACAGTCCTCCCTTGTGCTCACTTTTTTTTTTATGGATAAACCCAGCAAGTTTTCAGAAGAAATACAGAATTTGATCGAAGTGGGTCACTGTCATTATTTTCATTATGTTAAGTCCCTAATACAAAGCTCAGAGTAATAGCAACAATACTTTATAGTTCTCCTGTGCCTGTAACTCAGGAATCTCAGAAAGCATTTCTGAAACACTGAGCCAAGTAGAGAATGTAACACATCTATTCATATTTGGAAGGCTTCTGCTAGGTAAGTAGTATACCAGTTTTGCAAGTGAATGAACTGAGGTTTGGTAGGAGTCACATAACAAAACCGAAATTTAAGCTGGAGATAAATTACTGCAGTAATAACAAATAAATAAACACTTTTTATTTTGTTTTTGTCATCTGAAATTTTCAGTCGTTGATCTTTGTTTATTTGATTTGCTTTCTTCCCAGGACTAAGGCAAGCATTCTTCTAGGTTTGATTAGATTTAGATCTCTCTCTTGTTCCAGCTTTGTAAGGAAGCAGAATGAGGTGCTATATAATACTGAGGATCTGATTGCACTGCTTTTCTCTAGCCTTGGTTTCAATTACCCATTTTTTTTCAGCTTCTTTTTAACTCTTCTCACTTACCTCGCACTTGTGCTTTGCCTCTGGAAGGCTGTGTCTCCATGTGCTGCCAGGTGCACCCATGCTAAGGGGTACAATGTGGGGAACTCTCCTGGGCCATGCAGGGAAGGCGTGTCTGGTGCATGACTCTGGGATGAGCAGCTCAGGTCCACTGCAAAATCTTGGAGGTCAGGAGCTCTGTTTTGCAGACCTAGACCTGCAGACCTTTAAAAAAGCCAGATTCTCTGTCCGTCTGGTATTTGCAAGGATGAAAAACCAAACAAACAAATAAACAAATAAAAATACTAATGAAGTAGATTGTATCACCAGAAAAAAAAATGTATTTTTACTAATGGAGTGATTCTACAGAAATATATATACAGAAGAATGACTCATCTGTGTGGGGTTTTTTTAAATGAGATTTTTTTTCCCCTATAATCCTGTGCCATTCCATAGACAGATCGACATTTAAGGAAAAATGGGGCCACACAAAGCTCTAGGATCTACAATTTTAACATTTCCACCTTGCTCTGTTACACTGCACTTGGATATAACAAAATTTTTAGCTCACTGAGTAAAGCTGGCCACTTTGGATGTCACATTTTACGCCACACACAGCAATTTTGGACCGAATATAAAATTTACCTTTTCACTTTTTTTGCTTTCTACAGGTCATGTCATGATCTTAGTAACATACTTCTTTTGTTTTACCGTGTCATGGGTTAAACTCTTATCAGCCACAATCTTTTCAGCAATGCCCGTTCAATAAGAGCTCACTAAACTTCAATTCAGTTTTCATCCACAACGTAGTATCTTCAAGCCACAACTTGCAACCCCCCCTAAAGGACTCAAATGCCGTGTTGCAGCAGCCTGGTAACACCAGCATAGGCACTGGTAGGGCTAAGTCGTGAGCTTTAGATTTCTGTACCATAGCTTACGATGAAATGTCTCATGAGAAGTGGCTGAGGGAGTCAGCAAGAAAGTTTTGAATAACAGTGTTTTTCTGTGATGAAGAACATCTTCGTTGTGTTAGAGACTGCATTTTTTCAGGCACTGTAAATCATTCTTCCATGTCAAAGTTAAAAAAATGCACTTTCTAGGAGACAAATATTACCATAAGGCAGCACAAAACTATTTTCTTTAAATATTTATGCATTTTATAACATTGCTTACTCATAGATATCTTGATTATTCATAGGTGGGAAATATAAAATACCAGATAACAAAAAGGGTGATAGTAATAAGCATGACAAATTTCTTACAGATTATTTTAAAATTAACAGCATACAGATTTATAGCACAATATCACACTGTCATTTTGATAAACGCATAAAAAACCTAATAAATGTTCCTTTAAATAGAATATGCAACTTCTTTTCTTTTACGATGGATGGCAGTTTTGTTCATTCCGTGGCTGAAATTGCAGATCGTGGCAATCATGGACCTCCTTCATTATCCTGAATTTGCTGAGTTGGGTTAGGAAGTGAAACTGAATTGACTTTCCCCAGTACTACCACTGGTGCCACAGGAGGTACTCAGGCTGTTAACCACTGCACCCTGCCATGTGGCACTTGGTCAAGGTAAACAAATTTACTGGCAAATCACTGGTTTTTACCAGATAAACTGGTAAGAATGACCATTTACTCTGCAATCAAGATATTTCATATTGCTGATCTAACTTTGTGAGCAATGACTGCCTGCAGAGGAAAGCCAGTGTACCTGGAAAGGTGTAATTCTACAGGAACAGGGACGAACTCCTCCATACAAAAATGTGGGCTGTGGAACTACAAGGAACCCATATTCATTTAGGCTATGCTGGATTTCTGGAGCACAATTGATCATAATCTGCATCTTCCGAGTAAGCATACCTGAGAATCACCCGTGGGAAATGCAGCTGCCCCACCAATATGGGTGGATAAGGAGTAGTCACCATCTAAGTCACCCTCCAGCTGTGTTTGTACAATTTAGACATGGTGCTTCTCATCTAAGATTATGCAACATTATTAACTTCTCCTGCTTTCAGAAAGCAATTAAAAACCCCCATAAACAAACAAAAAACCCAAATCTCTTTTGGGGATGAGGTTTCTGTAAGCTATTCCCTGACTCATATGCATTAAAACCCCTGTTTGGGATAGCACTGAAATAAAAAAAACCCTAGGTTTTATTAATGTTACATTAAATTCTCCACAGATCCTCAGGAGAAATGCCAGTGGCTTTTTTCATAGAAGGGGGTCAGCACTAGGATGGGTATTTTTATTGAGTAAATCAATTGATTCTTATGCTAGTGTAATTCACATCTTTACTCAGGCATTTCCCTCCAGGCTTGTTTAATGGAGAAAATCTGCATATATGTATAACCTGCAGAATTTCTTTGGACTTTTATGTAATTAGGTTAAGAACTTTCATTTTTTTTGCCTAGTTGTTGTTACACTTACTGTCAGAGATATTGTAATGGCCAAGTCTTCAAAAATTACACAGTAAAATTATGCCTCCAGATCTCTAAAGAATACAAGGATCAAGTAATTAAAGAAAAATATATAACATTTTATACATTCAAGTACATGCCACCTAAAAAATTCTCGTTCTTTCTTGCAGTGGTGGTGAAGAGACACGTGACCTCTGCTAGGCAGAAACCAGATGTTTGTAGAACCATCACGAAAGGAATTCTTCATTTTTTTGGGCTCAGGTCCTGCCTGTTGTGGAACTCTCCTCATGAGGAATACTTGTAGTGGGTTAAGATGGGCACACTGGTCACTGAAAAAACTGGGAATTGATGTGCCACCGTTGGGTCTCCGTGCTGTCACCCATCAGAGGGCATCACCCTTGCTGCGTCTGTGCAGACTGAGAAGACTTACTGAGGGCCAGGCAACCAAAAGCTCTTTGAAGGGGCTTAGCAAAGATGAGATTGTTTTCTTCTTAACACTGAGCCGATGAGGAGGTAAATGGCCGCTTCCCATCTCCCTGCAACCGGGCGCTGCGAAACCCAGGGATACTGCAGAGCAGGGAACTTGCAGACCCCGTACTTAGGGAGCTTGCTGTTTAGTTTAAACTGTGATGAAAGCAGCCTTTCTGGATGGCACACTAGGATTTAGCTGAACACCAGGTATCCAGATCCCAGCACAGGTTAATAGGATGTGCTGCCTTCCCTCTGAAATGACCTCATTGATAGGTTTTCATCAGTGTACACAAGAAAGATGTGGTGCCATACTACATCAAGATGCCAAGCCTTTCTCTGCAAAGAAAACAAAAGAGGACCATTAAAATTTATCATGTACAAATAGATTAATTTGGTGGCTCAGCTGAGTTATCATGTGCCATCTGAAACAGTTCAATACTTGCCTTTGAAGGCAGTGGCAAACTGATCAACTGCAGGCTCCTGTGCTGCTGAACTCATCCAGAAACCTTGCCTAGGACAGCTGGACCAGATGTTATTTGCTTTGAAATTCAAAGGAAATTTTACTTAGTAGGTGTTTCTTAAGAAAAATGCAGGATGACTGACTTTGCACCCACACATAATGGCTGCTTACCTTCAAGATGAACATCAGGGTAAATGTGGAATTGCCAAATTAAATATGAAGTTTTAAAAACAGTTTTGCAGAAGCAGAATGATGAGATTACAGCACTATACAAAAGCACAACAGACACAAGACACAGCAGGCAATGCCATTTCTAAATCTAAACATTTTCCTTCATAGGAAATGTAAGTTTATTCATTTTGATACCAATCTTCACCTCTTCTGAAGCATATGAATTTCTTGGTTCCAAGTAATGATTTTTTTTTCCTTTTTGTTGTTTGCAATAGATATAAATTCCTGACCAAATGGACAACTATACTTTATAGAAAACTATCATGGTATTAAAAGAAAAAGGATTTATGTGAGGTATATATTGAGCCTACTAAAGTCAGGAGGAAGATACAGTGGAATCTCAAAGAAGTAAGTGATTTTACAGTACAACTGTAATACATGAACATGTAAACTCATCAACAGTGGACGAAATAAAGGCAGGGAGAGCTATGAAAAAAATAAATTACATTGTTTTAAATCTGAATAAAAGCTATGCAAATTTAAGTTACAAAATTCTTATGAGAAATAAGTACTGGTATGCAAATATATCTACAGAAGATAAACTCTTCTAATTGAAGCCTTTCCTAAAATCTCTGAACTCTCTAAATAAAAGTAAGCTTCTTAAAGCATAAGCAAATTCTCAGCCAGTATAAATCTCTCCAGCTTTAGCCTAAACTGAATTCCTATATTGGAATAAACCCCTTGTGGCTAAAGCAAGCTTTATAGTCCCTTACTGCCAAACATAAGAGACATAGTCTCTGTTACCTGGCCTACACGAAGCATAACACACAAAAAGCAATGTAAGCTTTCAGAAAGTAACTCTGTCACCTGTATCTGCTTTACAGTAGACTTTTCTGTTAAGTAAAACTGAGCATGTTGATAGTGAACGCCTGGGGAAAAATTTATTTGGATCTAAAGTTTTAGGTGCTGTAAAAAAGGTGAAAAATCTAGATTATTGTAGATTTACATCTCACTGGGGATACGTGAAGGAAATTGTAAAGTAGCAAGCTGCCAGTGTCCTTGGAGATCCACACTGGCTTTACATCCTAGTGCCTTGAGAACAGCAAAAAGCAGCAAGTGATTGGTGAAAACTTGATGATTTTGGAAGCACTTTGTTTTTGAGTTCTGCTTTTGGAATAGCTAAATGCTGAAAAAACTATTGTCATTGAATCTGGGATTAGAGACAAGAAAACCTTAATGATTCTATGATTCTAAGGAAACTGAAAAGACTCAGCCATGTAAACTGTTATACAGATTTTCTAAATTTAAATCATCTACACAATTGGATAAATAATACCAAAACAGAATTTAAGACCCTGCTCCAACATCCACTAGATTTTTTATGCCCTTAATTTCAAATATTTGTTCAGGAAAATTTTAGGTAAGTCTCTGTCAGAAGAAACGGGGCTAACCCAAGGTCTCCTTTCAAGTTAGGTACGGCTATGATCAAGAGGAAAAAGAGATGAAAAAAAATCACTCCTTTAACTAGAATTTGAACCAACTGAAGTGAATCTTTCTCTTGTGAAATTTAACTGGATAACAAAATCTCTTTTTTAATACTGATCTCAAAGGCATAAGAGAGAAACCAAGAACTAATCTGATAAAATACCTTTTTAGATTACATTGATATTTCTACACTGCACATACGCAGGTTTTTTCCTCTCCCTTCTGTATGAAGTTTTTTGAATTAAAATACACCTCTGCTAAAGTCAGGGAAAACTTTATCAATGACATCAATGAGGTCAAGTTTTCAGCAACTTGGTCTAAGCATAGAAAGAAAAACACAACTCCATCTTGCATCATTAGCCTGTGCATGGGAACTTTTTTTTTCCAAGCTAAAGAAAATTAATTGGAATGGCAAACACTCTAGGCAAATTTAGGCAAATGCCACTGACTCCTGCATACTTTATTAGAAAACTAATTAATAATCAAAACTGAGTAATAACTTCTGTAGAAATATTTATAGCTCTCTTCCTGACTCATTATCCAGGACTACAGCAGTCTCCCATATTAGCATGTCACACCAGCCTTGATTATGTAGAAGCATTCAGGAAAATGATCTGAACCACCTACAGGTGTGACTTTGAAGTGTATTAGTAAAACTGCCTTTAATCCTGTGTGGACACTGCTTCAGAATTACAGCACTTTTAATTTAATTTTCCATTTATCAGAAGCAAAGTAAACAAACTGAAATCAAGGTCAAATCAACAGTAAAACTGTATATGGAAGGCATAAACATAATTTAATCCACTTTTTAAAGATTTCCAAAGTACAGTAAGCAATTCTTAATTGCAAAATGCTCTGTTCTGAATAAGCGATTCACATGCAGTTTTATTGAGAGGACAATAATTTGCATTAAAATTATTTTAAATTTTCAAATTTCATGAATAACAAGATTTTCTTCTACAGAATTCTATGGAAAATATATGGTCACAGTTTCATGAGCCATAACTCTAATTCCATCTGTTATGCATTTGGGACAGTTTTGTTGCTTAGCTAGTATTTATACTTTTCCCAATGCCATTCAATCTTTTAATTTTCTCAGTGCCTTTGATCGCATTATCCACAATATGCTTCTATGCTATGTATAATTCTATATTTCAATATAATACAATAGACACCAAGTACATTTCTCAGATTCTGTTCTCCACTGCATTCTCATAGTCAGAGATTGTAGATTGCCAAATGTTTAAAGGGGCAGGAGATTATGTGTCTGTATCGTATAACAATAACACACCTGAGATGCTTAATGGGCTGTTAGGACTTAAGCTTTATCCTTTGCCAGCAAGTGAAAGTTAAATTACTGTAAATTCCATCATCCCCTGAAGGTCTATGCTTGAGCAAAAGCACACCTGAGTGCTGGGCACCCTGGGTGGGGCAGAGAGGGGTGGAAACTAAGAGGCTGCTCGGATGGGCACGGGGCTGTCCTGCGGTGACATACGGGGGGACGTTTTGCAGTGGATGGTATTGTTCCACTGACAGGAACATGAGCAGGTGACCCGCATAATGTTTTCCATCATCCTAATAACATCCCTAACTTCTGCTGCATAAAAGCAAAGTTTTCTGTATGGTTTCATTTTTCATTACATTTAAAAAGAAAAAAAAAGAAAAGTAAATACATTTTATGGAGAAAAGTTGAATCCATAGTGAAAACTCAAGGAACAAAAGTCCATCAAGTTTTTTAAAACCAAAGATGCTAATATAGTCTCTAGAATAGCAAGCTGATGCTGGCAGGACATGCCATGGGAAGTAAAACACTGAACTTGCTCCATGCCTTGTTTCTTTTCTTAAACATCATTGTCAGAGACAGGATGCTGGGGCAAATGGACTTTTGGCCTGATTCAGTCAGACTGAAACAAGTATCCCTTTACTGTTCCAGAAGGATGTTTGTCTTTCAGCAATACTGCTTCTCATTCCTTGGTTTGCATCTCTTCTGTATTCCTCATAAACCTGGCTATTGCTGCCGCTGCACAATAAACAGCCTCACACCTCCCCTTCTCTCCAGCGCGAGGAGATTCACACTCTTTCTCTGCAGACAGAAACATGGTATTTAGGTGTCTTCACAATTCATGTGAGGCAATGACTGCCTGCCTGCAATTTGGGCTAGCAGTGGAAAAAATAAAAAGTATTTCTCAAGTGTGTAGTTTTCATATCGCATTGATCAATGCAAAGCAATAGAAAACAAAACCACAACGGGACAACTGCTTTGAGGGAACGGGGCATTGTGGAACTGGAAGACTGTTAGGAAATATATAATGAGGCAACATCAATGTTCCTATTCTTCTGTAGGCTTGATAAAAGCTTCGTGGCTTTGGGAAGGTTGTATCACTCGGATGAGAATAATTTGAGGTTTTGATCGCTTAAAAAAATGTATTTGTAGATACACAATCCATGACTACTTGTTGACAGCTCTGCAACAGTACTTACTAGTGTCGATGTGGAATTGGAAAAGAAAGTGTGCTAGTGGATAAACAGCAAGAACGTGAAGTCAGGATGTTGCTGCTTGTTTAATAAAAGATTTGACAGAGCTTGCTAGAAAATCTGTGTATTTTGGCTTCCAGCATACATAGTGCTTTATTATTAATCACGATTTGTTGTTTTATTCCAGTAATAGCAAACTTTGAAAAAGAGGCAAAAAAAGGTAAGCTGGAGTTTCCAGCTATGAAGATGTTTTTTGAGTAATATGTTGTCAGGATTAATTCACTAATATGTAAGTGAGTACTTTCAGATCACTGCACTGAAGTTGCACTACAAAGGAAGTATGCAATTTGTGTTCTCACATCCGAAGCCCATTATTAGTATAACAAATAAAGAACATTTTAAATGTCAGGGAAGAATAGAAGTTACAAATAAACAAAATTCTGTCTTAAATCATACATGACATATAAAAAAGCAAGCTTTCTCACTGCAGAACAGTATTTCATTCTTGACTAGATTAAAGAGTATTTATTCTTCCAACACATTTTCATTAAAGATCACTTGAGATGTTTATAACACAATGGGCAGTAAACACAAGACCAATTCATCAGTCTCCTCCTGGTTACAGCCAAAGTGGCCTTTCACGCCACCATGAGACACAAACTCAATGAGGGTATCCTGCCAGCTGCATCATCTGCTTCTAGTCCCTCATCTTCTCATGCTGACAAAGAGAGCGCTGGTGGGCAGCAACCATGGCTTCCCTGGACACATTCCAGGAGTGACTGATGTTGTTGGGGGATGCCCTCCTCCAGTGCCCATCAATCTACTTTTGAGTCTGACACACTCACACATTTTCCTTTTAATCTTTTTTCGTCCTCTGGAATCACTTCTTGTTCTCCTCGGATTTCTTTTTTTCCTCCAGCCCTTTCTGCTCAAAGGACTTGAAGGTTTGGTTACGGTTGGGCTAGCACCTGGCTCTAAAAGGGAGAAAGACAGCTAACACGGTTTAAACAGGACTTAATTAAAACGTCTTTGCTCCTTCCTGCAGGGTCTAGTGAGAGCTTATGTGCTTACTGCATCACTGAGAAATACTTGAGGAATAATTGGTCCCAGGAGAGTCATATGCCGGCACCTTGAGATTCCCCCTTCACACTGAGTAGTTTTCTTTGTTATCTTCCCACTGCTGATGTTAACCAACAGAATAAGCACTGAACTGGAATGTTTCCATAATATTTTTCTTTGCCAATCTCTTTTTTCAGAGATTTTTTTGGTGTCTAATGGCCTCACAATGCTCTGAGCAAGAAGAGAACTTGGAGGTGAGCCTTGCACTCTTCCATGTCCTTGTGCTGTAAATTTGGATCAGAACTACAGGTAAGAACTGGATCTCCAAAGAAAACCGAGGACATGTCTGCTATAGCCTGGCAGAGTCCCGCAGTCCAGAGATATCACTCGTGGTCAGAGCTGCTGCTTTGGCAGACAGCTGGGGGGGGGGGCAAATCAGTCCCCCTTCCCCCCCCCAGTACACCTTGTTTTCCTCAGGTAACTGTAGAACTACAAAACAAAAGGCCCCACCTGTAGAGCTTTGCCTCTTTGGAGCACTGGTATAGCCATGAAAATATCTCAGGCTGAGATCACCATTCCACCAGGCAGAGAAGACCTGAATCTACAATCAAAGTTTTACTGTTGGCTTAAATAAAATTCTGGGGAGGTTTCATTAGGTTTAACTCTTTACTACTCCTGCAAAACAGCTCACCAAGTACTCTAGAAGATGATGCATGTTTGATTACACTTGCTCTTCTAGAGTGAGTCTGGGCACATTCATGAGAGTTGGACCACGTACTCTGTGGCTTAAATATTCAAAAGTTAATCTCCCAATTTTTCATTTTCATTAGATTTTGGTAATTAAAAGTTGTAAATGTACTAGATTTCTTGAAAAACAGTTTGTGATCAACATAATATAAAATACAGCATGCCTCAAAGAATGGAGAACTTCACCCACTTTGGATTATGACATTTCTTTCCTGCAGACAATGACATTTTAGTACTTGCAATCTTCTGAGTGCACTTGTGTCCAGTGTACATATTACAGAGAACAGCACTGTTTCAGGTAATTTTATTTTAACTTTTTTGTGTCCAGGAAAAATTTTTAAAAAGACTTATGAAAAAAAAAAAGTGATGTAAGAGCAGAGAGGTTAGGTAGCAGTGTGCTTTATCTGATATTCTATTTTCCGTAGAGGTCACTGCCAATTTGATGTACATTACAGCAAGAAATCCTGCAGTGGAAAATAATGGAATATATTTTCATTTTATTAAAACCTAGCTTGTGAAAATTAGCATATCCCTTGAAATCTGAGGCTAATACTATTAGCTTTTTTGGGCTTACTTGTGCTACCTGATGTTCTTGTTATCATCATGAAGTTCCTGTTTCTTGAATTCAACTTCAATGACATTCTTCGGAAATGAATTCGCACAGTATGCGATTACACAGTTGAAAACCAACTATTTCCTTTTTCAGTTATAAATGCATTATCTTTTGTCTAAGTGGATGCTTCCTTGTTTATATCTGATGAGAAGAGGCAATTCTATTAGTTCTATCCACCTTTCCAGTCTTTTTCTGTGTACATTTATTCCATTTCCTCGTATTTATTTCTGGTTTAAAGCGCAGTGTTAATCTATCTTCATAACAGTATTTTTCCATGTCTAAGAGTCTTTGTCATCAGTTCTGGCCTTCTTCTATTTTTGCTATGTCATCCCCGGGGACATAAAATCTCTATAATAAATCATAATGACAAAGTATAAATTAATTTAGCATGCATTTGCACGCAATAATCTGCTTCCTCTAGGACTCTTGGTATTTCTTGAACTGACTTACAGTTGATTCAACCAGCTGTCAATTTTTTAAATCAGCTTGTTTTCCAAAAGTATTTTGCTTTTCTCTCTTACACATTTTCTTTGGACAAAGGTCTACATTGACTAAGTTATATGCCAAGCCACAAACAGCTGTACTATACATGTCGGTATTTCAAATCCAAGTGGTTTTGTTATCAATAAGAATGGAGTTTGGCTAGAGACAGAATATTTCCTTTCCCTTGTAGTGTTGGACCTCACCTCTCTATTGGTAAGCCTTAAGAATTTAGAAAAGAAGATTAAACCATCTTGGGGTGTTTTCAGGCTCCTCAACCAGCTGTATTTACATTTTGTTTTAAATGAGAATTTCACTAAAATCCCAAAAGAATAGAATGAAACCTTTTTCAAATTGTCTAGAACAGCTTTTCTGTAATAAATGCGACTTACGCACCTATGTATTTGTAAGTGAAATGTAAGTATTGCATTTGAATGAGCTTGGACATTGTGATGACTTGCAGAGCTCATGAACTGTAGTCATCCAGAAATCATACTCCTAAAAATTGTGTATTGTATCCCACAATACGTATTTTCTCATACATATCACATATGTTTTAGCGGGAAGTTGGCTGGGGAACTGCTAGGAAGCGTGGGGGAAAACGTGAAGAAGAAAGTTTTGCCCTCCCTGAACTCTGGTATTACTGGTTTCTGAACCTTCCTCCCGTTCTGCAGTTCAAAAGATATAGCCCTGGCATTGTTTATTTTTGTGAACTTTGATACAGTTATAGGTAGATGCCCACAGTAAACACTCCAGAATGCTAAGGTGAAAAAGGCAAAACAACACAGTGTTTCTCTCCACAAGTCACAAAGGGAGAATAACCGAGATATGACATCTAAGCATTTAAACTTTCATGAGATAAATTCCGGACTGGGACTCTGGCACTATCAGTGTCCAGAAAGTGAAAAACACATGGGGGTAGGAATCCAGGAAAGGATATATGGATACTCCAGTGCCTATGCTGTATTCTGGCACAGTGCTATAAAGACAGTTTTCGCCATGAAATGGCTAACAATGGGCCCCTGCAGGGGGAGAGGGATGTCTCCCTAATGCTTGTGGTGTGTGCCTAACACTGCTGGGAAGTGGTGAAGCTCATTCCATCTTGTTGGTGGTCTCCAACAGCCTGGCTAAGCTCTGAGTACCAAGTGCAGCTGAGAAGGTTGGCAGTGGTGGCAGCACTGGGGGACGTGTCATCTCCAGCACAACGTGGGTTTGGTTTTGCTTCTTGCTGAGAACAGCAGCACTGCAGCTGTGTTCAGGCAGCCAGAGCAAGGTTCGTCTGTCAGGAAGGGTGACAGACCCCC
Organism: Mohoua ochrocephala; assembly: GCA_013398855.1. Classification (NCBI taxonomy): domain Eukaryota; kingdom Metazoa; phylum Chordata; class Aves; order Passeriformes; family Acanthizidae; genus Mohoua; species Mohoua ochrocephala. Next base: position 268,910 of record VZTA01023367.1, on the reverse strand, counting down.
GCATGAGATACTGATTCTAGCACAGATGAGTGAGAGATGCCACAAATAGTAACTGGGAGTTGAAAGGCAAATGCTGAGAGCTGTTGGGGTGGATCCAGTACCTGAAAGTCTGGTAATATCCACAGGTCCTGCAGCCTGGAGTCACTGAAGAATGCTAAAGCCACCAAGTGTCATGGAGTTACTTGGTGTGATACAGGGGATCATCTCCTTACTGCTCTTTACTTTTCTCATTTTTGCTCTCTGTCTCCTGAGAGCCTGGTTTAGGCCAGCAAAAGAACTCCATCCTTTTCTCTCCTGGGTCAGAGCTTGGAGTAAAAGAGGAAAGCAGAAACACGTTTTTCAGCAGCATAATGTTTTGCCAGGTCATGAAGTGCCTGCTAAAACCATGTTGTCTGGCTTTGCTTTCGAAACAGCTCAGTCCTCCTTGGGAGTCAGAGACAAAGGCTGCATTTTCTGTTACTTCTCTCACTTTTTTTCTCCAGCTCTGTGCTCCCTTAAGGGAGGCAGGATCAGAGTTCAGAAGAGGAATCATCAATTTTTTCTCATAATGATATTTATAAAGATGTTCATAGCATTTTAAATAGCACACAAGAAGTTTCTCAAACAGGATTTCACAGCTCTCCCCTGACTACAACTTAGGGACACATGACAATATAGTTTCTTAGAGGAAGAAACTTTATATTTAAGTGTTTTGTATTCTTCTTCACCCTAGGCAGATCCAGTTAGGCAGATGTCAGCTTCTTACTCAGGAAAAACAAATTTGATTAGTTGTATATAATTAATTTTAAAAGGAAATAATAAATTTCTAAGCCCAAATCTGTAGAACAGATCAGCAGAAAATAATATTCTTCTCAGAAAAATATGAAATAGTGCTCAGCCATGCCCTGGGGTCTTGAAGATAAATAGAAAATGTGAACTGAAATTCTCCCCTCTCTAAAGTCAACTGGATTGATTTTCAGTGACCAAAGTAAAGCCACGTTTTCACACTGAAGTTCAAGATCTGAGGAGAAAACCAAAGGGAAAAAAAAAATCAAAATTAATAAAAATAAAAAAGACCAAAGGCATGTAGTTAATTTTGTGTGTATTGGGAATGCTGTGTGAATTTCTTAGTGAGACCAAAACTGAGCAGAATCATAAGTATTTGCAGGATTTAAGTCGAATGGTAGAGTTGGTGTTTCAGACAGCCATAAGAAAAACAGCATAAGGAAGGCATTGGATTAAAATAGTAGGGTCACGTGGTGACTAATAACTTATTTGATCTTTTCAAGGTCTAAATACAGAACTCAAATCAAATAAAATGGTTGTTTTCTACTTAGCATTACACAAACATGTGCCAGTATAACTTAGAAATATTTTTGTTTATAAATTTGAAGGAGTGAGAGGTTAAAGAACTAGTTATGAATTGACTTGGCCTTCTAGAGGAAATCCATGCTGAACCTGATCTGTCTTTAATAACCGAGAATGTGTTTTTGTCTCCTACCCTCTTGAGATTCGGTTAATATTAATGCAAGCAAGATGTGAAAGGAAATTCTGTGCTTTACTTTTTACTAGCTTTTAGTCTTGCAAAAGAAGGGATTGAAAATGAGATAAAGAAGACTTTGTTTCAAAACTTAAGGAAAAACTAAAGGCTTTTAGAGTCCTTCAAACACTTGTGCACTTGCTTTACGCTCATCGATATAATTTTGTGAAGTTCGTTTTCAAGACAGAGGGTTAAAACTGCACTGGTGTAAATTCTGTGGTCACAGGTCCGAGTGAAGTGAATGTATCTTTTGTAGAGTTAGCTACAAATTATAGTTAGCTACACAGCATTCCTAAGTCATTACAGAAATCCTGAATCAGTACAAAAGAGAGTCTATAGTTAAAACTATGATGCCTCTGAGGTTAGCTTAGTACCTAGGACATTTAATGACAGAAAAGTAGTTTTCTCATTGATTTGCAAATCTCGGATCTGTGGGTGCCCTTACGCCACTGATAGGAGCTAAAGGCAGCGGGCAGCACACGGAGCACCTGGCCTGCAGGAGCTGGTGTTCCTGCCCCGGGGTGAGCCCTGTTCTGGTTAAGCAGGTAGGTGCACATTGCAGCCAAAAACACCCTCAGCGAAGCATTGCTGCTGCTCAGCCCCGAAGGGATCAGGCAGTCACAGCAAGACTTGCAAGTCTGTCATGAGGGATCCTTGAGTGTTATGGCCTTTCGCTAGTGAAATCATAGCAGCATCAAGCAAGAGAACAACCAAACCCGGTGTTTTAGAATAGTTTCCCAGCTCTTTGGACATCTGACCGTAACTCGCAGATCAAAATAATGATCTGTGGATAAAGGAGTGCTTAGGTGGGGATTTTAATGGAAAAGTATCCTAGCAAATCTGTCTGAAAAGTAAGAATCAATGAAAATACGAGCTGGTACACAGGGCATTAAATCTGGATCATTCAGCCATCAAAGTGGGAGCTCTTGGAACTCATTGGACTCCAGCTGGATGCACCAGGCTTTTCCACCCGGGCTGCAGGGCTCCGTGGGTCAAGGGGAGCAGGCCCGTGGTCCGGGCTGGGGGGCTGGCTCTGCAGCCTGCCCTTCCTCGGAAGCACCCGCAGGTGGGTAAAGCAGCACGTACGCTGGCAGGCTCGCAAGTGAGCACGCTGGTGGGTACGCTGGCAGGCACACGGGTGAATACTCTGGCAGGCACACGGGTGGGTGCGCCAGGACCACTTGCAGAGTTGTCGGGCCATCTATGGCGCTCTGCGGGTGCCGCTACTCCCAGCACCCAGACAGGTCCAGCTTCACCTCGGAGTGCCCCGCGTCACCCTCACAGACATCGTGCTGCCACCACCGGCCGGGCAGCGCCATCCGCACCCTCCACA